>JARHVA010000171.1:0-275000 GCA_037957365.1 Torreya grandis | reverse complement strand
TTGAACAACTAAGCCTTTCATTGACTTGTTTGATCATGAAAACCAAATTGAACAAGATCATGACCTTGCATTAAGTGCATGTTTAAATGATTTTTTATTGTAGTTTAAAATTAGTTTATTAACAATTGTTTGAATGTATTTTATGTTAATTTTGTAATAATTATTGTATTTTAATAGGTTTAGTTGCAAGCTAGCTATGAGTATAAGACCTGTAGTTGGATCTTGGAGTAATACAAGGCATTAGAGGGGTCTCCATCTACTATCAGGGCATCTTAGGGAGAGTCTTCTTCTAGGAAGGAAAAGAGAGGGAGTCTATTTCATGAATAGGATGTCTTACACATGAGATGTAATTTTTTGTATGCCTATATGGAAATTTATGCAATTTTGGCATTAAACATGCACCTATGACATTCATCCAACAATAGATACTATATTGGTAGATGTAATGTTTTGTATGCCTATCACGCAAATCTATGTATTATTGACATTGGACACATGTGCCTATATTATATGCCTATCATGGCAATCTATCTAATTTATATTTAGTTTTTATTTCATTGTGTTATTCTACAGTTTTATTTTGATCTTCCAAACTATTATATATTGGATATTGTATTTAATATTGTACACAAATTAGGATTAAAAAATTATTATTTTCAATTCTATAAATCTTATATCTCCCATATTTTTTTGAATTAAAGTTTTTCTTCATTGTGTGTAGTGGAAATGACTAATGACACTCTTATCACTTAGGATTAATGACCTTCTTCTCTTTGTACTTACTTATTGTAAACTTTGGAGACACTTCTTGGTGTCATTATAACTCTTAAAAACCTCTCACATTAATTCTTTAACTCATTTCATACACTTCATTCACAAATGTCTTCTGACTCTTTCACTATCTTCTCACTCTTTCACTATCTTCTCACTAGGCAATCCACTTAGGTTTCAAGTACCAAAACTTGATATAGGTCTCAAGTAGTAAATATTATGTCATATATGTTTTTATATGGTCAAATAACACTTGTCCTGACCTATTACAAGTGATAAAACACACTTCAACATTAAATTCCACATATAGGGCTCACAATGGTCTCCTTAGGCTTGTAGTCTTTTTTGTGAAATTTATCTTGGTTTGAAAAATATATCAACTCTTATAAATATTTAAAAACATTTCTATGCATCCTTTATCTCATTATAGGTGTGTGTCAAATTTCATGACCTAACTCCACTCCAAGACCACACTTCCTTTGTAAATCACCCTTCAATTAGGCCTAATTAGCCCTATCTTAAATCCACAGTCACCAAATCCGTATTATATGGCCTTTAACCACACCAAAACCACTTTATTACTTTTCCATAAATCAAAACATGTCAAATTATGTAGTTTCATTAATTTCTAAGGGTTAAAACTCTTTTAATGAGGGTTTTACTCTTAAAACCCTAGTTAGGCTTCTACACAGGCCGAGGGGCTATATAATTCAATATATTTAATTATAAAAAATTTAAAAGGAAAAAAATTAAACATATATCTCATTTTTATCCCCACAAAACTTATAAAATATGTGACAGATACCATTTCTCTTTATTCTCTCTTCTAACCATCAAAACACAAGTTTTTGAGTCTTATTTAGGACTGTGACAATATGGTTTCTGTATCAATGAGCATTAAGGAATATATTAAGGGATTTTAAAATTATAAATAATTTATTTACACCTATCACCAACCATACAAACCATTATATAAATTAACATACACATTTATATAAGAAAAGTCTCTCCTCTCTATCTCGACTTTGCACAACAAGGCACCCTACATGCCTGTGAAGTAACATGGAGTATTAGTTCAATTTAAAATATTTCTTGCATATTATAAGATATTAAAAACCTCCTTTGCTTATGGTACCATATTCTAATTCCATATATTCAATGGCATACTTGACAAGATTAAGAAACAACTCTTACTTCCCTTTGCAATGCGACTATTAACCCAAAACATGGTATATACATGATTTCTTTATTCTAGAGGACTGTATGTTGATTCTTTACCATTATATTTTTTATAAAAAAAAATTAACCTTCCACCTCAATGATCATTCTCAATCTATATATCATTATCTACACCAAAGTCATACTCACTTTGTGAGAAATAACCATTTACTTTCATATTTGAATGTCATAGGCAAAATAGGTTATATGGGCAAAGGTAACACTTTTTTCTGAGTTCTCCATGTAGAAATTTCTTACTCATTTATTTTTAGGTCTATATATGTTTAACACATTTAAAACTAATATCATGATGACTCACAACTTACTAACCTGGTGGAATCACTCCGAACTCCCTTCCTTGATTGTGACCTGACCTACATTCACTTCTTGGTTAGCACCTACAGTCATTCATCCACCTACAACCTTACAAAAATGACAACATATGCATGTCCTTAAGGAACTTCAACGATAACATGAAACTAATGCAATCACATACATTGAATGAAAATCCACAACACGTCACTTTCTAGGTCAGTAGGTAAATATGTCAATTACTCAATACTACCTAATAGGTCAATTACCATCTAGTAGGTCACTAGTTCAATTACCACCTAATATATAAATAGGTAAATGAATTTTAAACCACCACATAATAGTTCAATAGGTAAATTAAGTTTATACCACCACCTAATAGGTCAATTACTCATTAAGTTTCTATTCCTCTAGTTTAAGTTATCAAAGTTATCAAAATTGTCAAAGTTTTCAATAGGTCAATAGGTCAATTACTCATTAATTTTCTAGGTCTCTAGTTTAAGTTTTCAAAGATGTCAAAATTGTCAAAGTTGTCAAAGTTTAAGTTGTGGTTGTAGAACTCTGGTTCTGATGATTCCTGAGTGAAAATTGACACCACCAACACATCTGGTGGGGGGGGAGGCAGATAATGTCTAAGACTAGGTTCTTGGCCTCCTATCAGGTTCAATCAAAAAAGCCATCACTCACTACCACCTCAATAAAACCTTTCCCAATACAATAAAATACAATTTTTTAGCCTAAATTCAAGCACGCATAAAATAAAAACTATAAGTCATTTCCATGAACCCTCAGATCCCTCCCTTACCTCTTTAAGCCCTATAATATCACCATA
Source organism: Torreya grandis (assembly GCA_037957365.1). Lineage (NCBI taxonomy): Eukaryota > Viridiplantae > Streptophyta > Pinopsida > Cupressales > Taxaceae > Torreya > Torreya grandis. The sequence continues at coordinate 271,867 of JARHVA010000171.1, read as the reverse complement.
GAGCACTCAAGTGTAAGATTTGATATCAATCCATTAGATAAGTTACAATGACGGGTCCAAAAATATAAATTTTTGTTAGTGAACAAGCAACTTCTTGAGCTCCAACTGACATTTCTACCTCTGAGACCTTCAAATGTTGTTAAAATTTACATTGTTGTTGCATAAATCTAGTTTTGATGCTTCCTGAGTGAAAACTAACACTACTAACACATACAAAAGGGAAAATAACATCCAGGAACTAGTTCTTGGCCTCCCATCAGGCTCGATTGACAAACTCACCACCCATTCTGACCTTAAGAATACCCTTCTCATTATAAGAAAAATGCATTTTTAGCCTCAGTTCAAATACCCATAAAATGAAACCTGTAAGTCATTTCCTAAGATTTGATCATGCCCAACCTAAGATTAAATCATGACCAACCTAAGCTTATCTTAGCTTCCAAAGTATATAATTCTTTACTAACATTGCCAACCACATGAAGGTGGAAGCTTATTTGGCACCACTAACCTAAAAAAAATTGTTAGTAAGTAATTAAATATAAAATTTATATGTACTACCTAGAATATAAAAAACATTTAGTAAAATTAATTACATCTACATTTAAAAATTCAACATACCTATGTATTTCAATCTGATGAACCATTAGGATCTTCTCTAACCTTGATATTATCAAGAATAGCATCATGGTCTGACTCCCAAACTTTCCATAATTTCCTATTTAATGACCTCCCATGATATGTTTTTAATTGAATATTCATTTCATGAATCAAATTTGAATAGTGAAGTATCTTCCTATGCATTTCAAACTCTTCAAATAACCATTGACCTAAATTTTTTTATATGATATCATTGAAACCAAGTTCTAGTGAATAACATTGACCTAGTGGGATAGTCAATGTTTTCTCCATCTATAACTAGGGAAGTCAATTTTTTATTTCTCTCTACACACTGACACAAATATTAATCAGTGCCTTATTCATTATCTTCATCTTCAATAATTGCAAAAACATGCCTTGTATAAAAAAAATCATTTTTAGTGACAATATGAATATATATTTAATGAGAATAAATTGTACATAATGAAGATATTTTACTTGGTTGCACTAGATCAGATACATGGTCAAAGTCATCTAATGATGTCATATTTGTAAGTTAAAATGATGTTGGAACCTAATATGTGTTGATTGGAATTAAAGGTTTGGAATTCCAATCATCCACCCACTCTTGTGACTTACACTCATTCCAAACTGAGTCCATGCATGCAGAATAGAAACATGCCAAGTGTCTTATATGAATAGTCTAATAACTTGCATTTGAGCTACAAAATGAGTGGTCACTTGAACTCATTAGATTCATACAATCCTCATAATTTTCCAAGTTTTCTTCCTCCATTAACCAAAAATGTCTATGAATAGTAGAATTTGGTTGAGCATCATGACACATGTTCTCATTACACCATTCAACCATAATTTTGCATCTATCAAATGAACACCCTTTTCAAATTTTAACTCCTCCCTTGCAATAGATCTTTTTACACATGCTCCAGCACCTTCATGATCCCATTTTCCATGGCCAACCTTAGGGAATATCCAAATGTGTTATACACTAATGTAACATGCATTTTAATCAACCAATTAAAGATCCATGCATTTTTGAATTGTGATGTGAAATTGTCTAACTAAATATAATGTTGATTGAAAGTAATGTTCCTCTGACTTAACTATTTATAGAACTTCTAAAAACAACCTTGCACATACTCTAAATAATTTTATATGTCATTGCTTATATAAAAATGGTATTCCCTTAATATTTTATGTTGTTGCTCTGTACTATCAAGTGCATACATGAATGTTATATGCATGAATATGGCAACTTGTGATGAGTTTTAATAATATGATTGAACTTCCATTTGGGGTATAAATGTGTAACTTTTAACAAAATCAACTACTTAAACAATTAAACCAAGTGGGAATATATCCTTGCTTATCTTGATATGTTCATCCAATCATCTATCCTTGTGTGTGTGTCTTACATACTGATAAACAATCTTCTCCCTGAATATGACCAAAAATTTAGAAACATGTATCTTTTTTTTAACAATCTCACACTTTTTAGTTTAATTTCCATCTTTTATATGATAAGTCATTGATTTATATTTTCTTAAAGCAATTAATTCTTGTCCAATTTCACTTGTAATCTCCTCATGGATATATTTTTTTAATTTTGGTAATCCATCATGAATGCTGTAATTTCCATTTAGACATGATTTTTTTTTAAATAATTATTCATTTGATCTTTTGTAAAAGATAGTTATAATAAATTCCCTAGATAATTTTGGTGGAAATTCAATCCCACACTATTGTAAAATGTTTTTATTATGCAAAGTACAATGAATATGGAGAAAAACATCATAGTGCATTGAAAATTCAACATGTTGCCTCATATAACAAGTGGTGCATGATTTATTTTAACATAAAAAGGTTTTTCTAACTCAAAATATCTTTGACAAATAGTAAATTTGGGATGTTTTTATATAAATTTAGAGTACAAATATGTTTGAGTTATATATAATAAATGTTTTGGATTTGGTTCACGGTTATGAGAACCAACTCTTCTTTTCACATCTCTTGTACTGGGTGAAAATCGTGTATTGTCTTTCCAAAATCGAGAAATTAAGTCTTTGAGAGTATCAACTATAGCCTTGTCCTTTCATGGAAGTATACTAGATAATGCCTAGAGCTCATTGGTACTAGGTTAATTAAGTCTTTCACATCTTTCAATTGCTTTTATTATTGTTTTTTTGTTTATATTAAGTGTTTAGCTTATTTTTGAAACCATTCATTTTTTCCTATTTTGTCACTTACTTCACAAGTTGTAAGTATACGTCAGGAAACATTACAATATTTGGTGCATGATTTTGGGCTTATAGAATGATATAAATCATTTAGATTTTCAACAATTTCATTATTTCCATCATCCATGTTAGATGTTATTTATCCTAATGTGTACATTATAGGACTCATCTTAATCAATTTTATCAATGAAACAAATAATTGACATCATTAACTATCATAATCCAAATTATGAAAGAAAATATCCCAAATTTGTTGATCCAGTCTTCTTGAATGAAGATTAGACATTTTGTTATGCATTTGTTCTAAAATATTTTCATCGACTTTAATTAAGTACTTGTCTTTTCTATGCATAATTCTTGGAGGTGTTTGCAATGGTGGAATTTATTGAGAGAGTGTTTCAAAATCATTATTAATTTTATTATTTAGAGGTGGGATGACATTTCTTCATTGTTAATTTCTTCATTATATGTTTATATAAAAATTTCTTGATGGTTAATTTCATCATTATTTGTTTCCATCAAATTTTATTCATTCATGGGGGGTGAAGCATCATACATAGACTCATAATCAACAAAATCAAAAACTTGGAACTTTTAATGTGAAATTCCAACATTAACTAATTCATTATTTTCAATTTCATTATTATTCATTTAATTATGGTCAATTTCAACATTATTCAATTTATTATTGTCAATTTCATCATTGTTTAATTCATTATTGTCAGTTGGCTCATTATCTATGGCATTTGGTTCATTAGGATCAGGGTTTGTACCTTGTCTACCATGAATTTTTTGATTTCATATCTTTTGTTTATCTCTCAATCTTCTAATTCCTTTGGCATTTTGTTCTTCAACATCTTCCTCTTCCTCTTTGAATGTGATCTATTAACCATATGAAGGGACAATTGACATCTTTTCAAAGGTGGGGTCAAGTACACAAGTACCAAAAATCTGATAAAAGTATGTAGAGAATGTTTGTGAGGATAGAATTCTTGATTTGGGTTAAAAATAGTCATTGATAAGTGAGCTTAGTAAAAAATAATAATAACACGATCTCATTATATAATGTGATAATGTTATATAATGTGATTGTGTTATTACATAATGTGATCACATTATGTGTTGTATAAGGTTCTAATCCATTGAATGCATTGAGAAGCTTATATTGATAATACCATGATCATGTTATTATTAATATAAGCTTTGGGGTTAGTAATTGGCAATGAGAACTGAGTGTTACCTATATTAAGAATAACATGATCACATTATTAAATAATGTGATCATGTTATTAAATAACACGATCATGTTATACTTAATATAGATACATGATTATGGATTAAGTCATTAGTGAATATGGATTATGGATTAGGGATTAAAATTTATGTTTTAAGGATTAGGGATTGAAATTTATGTTTTAAGGTTTAAGGATTAGGGATTAGGGCATGTAGGGTTTGGGTTTAAGGGTGTATATAATATATAATCACTCTATTCCATGTGTGAACCTAATTTTTACTACAAAGGATGTTAATTGGCATTAAATCAATTGGTAAATAGGGAAAGTTTTTGGTTTACAATTTAGGGTATAGCATTTAGGGATTAGGTTTAGGGTACATAGGGTCAATCACAAAGATAATTCTTAGCCTAAATTATGTTAATTTGGGATAAAATTATTGGTTCAATGTTCAAAGAGTTTATATTTATGGTTTAGAGTTTAGGGATTAATAACTTTAAGCATTAGGGCTTTGGGTATAGGTTTTAGGGTATATAAGGTACAATAATGATGGCAATTGGGTTAAATTAGAGCTAATCAACCCCTAAATCACATTTTATAGTCATGCAATTAGGTTGAAGGGGCTCATAATATTCCAAATTTACTTTAGATGCACAACTAGATTGGTACTCCAAGGGCTAAGTTTTGGCCCTAGGTTTAAAAAATGCATTTTATGACATCTCATGATAAAATCAATTATATCATAAGGCATGTATGTTTGTGGCATGTAGTGGGAATTAGAGCATAGGGCTTAAAATTTAAGATTTAGGGATTAGGGCATGGGGTTTAAGTTTAAGGACCTGTATATAATTTTTCTAATTACTCTATGCCATGTGAACCTAATTCTTATTACAAATAATGTTAATTGGGACTAAATTGATTGGTAAATAGGTAAATCTTATGGTTTACAATTTATGGTATATTGTTTAGGGTTTGTGGTTTAGGTATTATATTTTAATGTATATATGGTTTAGGATACACATGGTCAATCACAAAAATAATTGAGGATATTTTGAATCACTTGGACCCATTTGTGACTATATAATGTGCTTTTGGGTTGTTGTTTCTATCGCTAATTCGCTTTCTACATTCGAAAGATGAATAAAGAAACTAAGGAAATGGACAAGGCTAGAAGTACCTGGACTAAAGATTGCACACCGTAATCCAGACGCTTGTGAGCACCCCTCTTTGGCTGTGGAGGAATGACACCTGCAAAGAAAAGGAACTTGGACAAGAAAATGTTAGATGGATAGGCGGTGGGTTGCCAAGCGAAAGCTTGTTCCCGGAAGTGTGAAAACTTCCTCAAGGGAGGTCAACCCACTGATAACAGACAGATAAAAGATCAAGAAAATACAGAATGCCAGAATACAGAAGTGATAAACAAATTAGAAGGGAAAGAAACGACAAAATGATTACCTGAAGGAGTTGTCAGGCTGATGACAGTCGCCGAGGTCAGAAATGTCGCCGGCGTCGGTTAAGAGATCTGCCGACATCGGTTATCCTGCCGACGTCGGTTGGGGAAGTGACCGGCGTCGGTCGGGGTTGTGGCCTGTGGTCGGGTCTGGTTTGGTTTCTGGGCTATGGACGGGTCCGGTTTGTGAACAGGGTCGAGACAGAGTTCGGGGATGAATTTGGAGGGACTGGGGAATGGTCTGGTTCTAATTAGGTGCCCTGTATAGGGTCTTTGTTGGCAGGGGAATGAGGAAGTTGTCTGGGACTAGATTAAAAGGGGGACAGAAAAGAGGAAGATGGACAGGGGACAGGTTCTGAGAAGGCTTTTTAGCCTCTCAGGGGAAGGACACAGCAAGTAGAAGACAGTAGATAGGATAGATAACTGAGACTAAATGAAAGAATGAAATAACAGACTCTGCTTACCTTTTAGCTTGCTGAATGAAGAGTGGGAGAGCTGTTATTGGAGCCACAGAAGACTTGTTGCAAGAAGAAATCTCTGATCTAGAGTCCTTGCCTCTGTTGCTGCTATTACACGAGGTCCAGAGAGAAGAGAGTCGAATGCCAAAGCGCCAAGAGGATTCTATTTGCGAGCTCAAGGGTCCAGGGGCTGCAACGGATGCAGAAAGGGGTAATGAAGGCTGCCGATGCCAGTAGTTTCGCCGACGTCGGCCGAAGGGTCACCGACGTCGGCGGTGGCAGAATGGGGACAGAGACTAAAAATATCCTCTGCCCATTCTTGCACGCCGCCGGGCGAGGGGTTGTGGGAAGAACGGTCACGAGGATGCTTAAATGGGCATGGGGGGAAGATAATGAGGAGATTTGGCATAATAAATGCTAGGGGGAAGGTGGAGGGATTCAAGGGAGGATCCAAGGTGGCAAGGGTGAGGTGGAAAGGGGGCTACTTAATTAAAATATTTAAGTTATTTTAATCAAATGAATGGAGGGGACTAAGGCCAAGGGTTAGGATAGGGGTTTGAGGCGAACAAGGGGGAGAACCAAGGTGCAGACACGTTTGCGGTGTCTACATTTGCCCCTTTTTGTCTTGTTGGTTGTTCTTGACGAACTGCAAGACAAAAACAGGAGTTGGTTGCCCCAGGAAAAGGATGAGGTGTTCCCCCCTCAAAGCGATAGTCGAGAGAAGGGAACCGAAGATCGAGTGTCAATTTGACAGAGAAATGGATAGAAGAGAGTGAGTGAAAACGCTGCAACAGTCGTGATTGTGCGTAGACCACTTCACGGGAGGGTCGGGTCAAATTGTCGCATGTCGACGGTCAAGGAGTGCCAAAATTGAAGTAACCGGGCCCCAACATTTAGTCGTCTACTAATCGGGTCACTCAATCTAAGCTGAAGCTCTAAATGGTCATCGTGTTCCAGGTATCCCAGGCTCAGGAAGTGCTCCTAGAATCACGAAAAGGTCACAAGTAGTGCGGATCAACCGGCTTGCGATCCTATACTTGCGAAGGGTCAAAAAAGGTCTGCGCACAATTCTGCTAACCAGTCATGAGGTAGCATACATGCAAAAACAACCAAGGCAACATTGGCTTGGAAGTAGTCGAAGGTCGAAGGAGATACGCATGATCTCCAATGGTCATTGGTCAAGAGGATGGATGGACAAAGGATGTGGCCGAGCTAACCTCAGAAAACCCCATGTCAACTGAGTGCTGCCTACATAGCCCTTGTGTGAAGGGCCTCAGGCCAATGTAGTTCTCCCTAAAAGGGAGGAATGGTCAAAGAAAATGATTGGTCTTGGTCAAAGTTGACGGAGTTGGGCGTGATTAAAGTCACAGAAGAGAAGGTTTGTCCATCAAAGAGACGAACAAATGGGGGTGGTCGAGCTAACCTCAGAAGATGTGTTATCTGAGTGCTGCCTACATAGCCCTGGTCATAGGGCCTCAGACCAATGTAGTTCGGGCTGCGAGGGTCAAAATGGTCGATGATGAGTTTGGTTGAGTGTCGAAATGATGAGGGGGAAGAGATGTTACAGCCTTTTCCAAATGGTGTATTCTGTAACATTGGTCGAGAGTCTTTCATCCCTAGCAAGTTTCCATAGTCGTGATGGATGTATGCTAAAAATGAATGGAGGTCTATTTATGCTTCAGCAAGTATTGGTTTATGCTTAACATAAATTGGGTCTGGTCGATAGTTTTCGTGTGTATTGGTGTCCATAGAAACTATGTGAAATGGACTAGGATGGTGTCAGCTGAAAATGATGAGAATGTTTTGGTTAAAGATGAGTCGACAATTGATGTGGTTAAATGTGACCAAAGTGTAGAGAAAAGGTGAAAGGCAAATTGCACTTTCATTGACAAGGACCAGAAAGATAGCATAGATAGGGGTTATGAGAACCAAGAGCCCCATTCATGCGTGACGTCGTTGACCATAGTTATGTTAGAGCGGTAATCAAATCACTTAGACATTAAAGTGAGCTCGAAGTCCCCTGAGCAGGTGATAGGAGGTGGATGGGGTAACCCAGTTTAAGAGCAGGAATAACCTTGCCCCTTTTTATAGGAGACCCTGAGACAACTACAAGCCAAGTCCATGACCCTTTTTTTTTTTTTGGTGCAGGCTGATCGATGCGGGAAGCCTACATAGAGATGTCTTTTAATGTAGTGGTCATGTTGCGAAGATGATCAATGCGGGAAGCTTCTAAGAAAGGTTGCTGTTTGTAGCAAGATTTAGTCATAGCCATCCTTCGAGGGAGTGGTCTATATTTTTGCTTTATATAAGGGCTTTTGAATAGCTGTCCTTCGAGGGAGTAGTCTATTAGCTACAGCAATGATAGTACAGCTGTCCTTCTAGGGAGCAGTCTGTCTTTTTGATTTGATTTTGTGACCTTGGATTATGTTTTGACATCTTGATTTTGATTTTTTGATTTTTGATTTTGAGTCACGGACAAGACTGTAGAAGTTCAAGGACTCCCTTTTATTAGGACAAAGCATCCATGCATCATAAAAGGGTTGTAGAGGAATTGTTAAAGGGAAATAAGGTTGAAAGGAATGAGGATTAAGAGGATGAGGATTGCTCAAGGGACGAGCTCAAGTTAAGTGTCAAGTGGATGAGTACTCGACTAGCAGTAGAATAGTCGCAGATGCAACGCATTAAGAGGCTCAGGGTCTGATAAGTCCCTGGTGTATGCTTGTGCGTGATGATAAGGTCCAAGTCAATTAGGAGCAAACTTGCCCCATGTGCCTCTTTCCAGATTGGTCAGGTGTTGATTGATGGATGTGAAGTTGGTTGACATTGTCGTTGGTTGGTTGAAAAAGGTTGAATGTTTGGTCGAGAGGTCTGGTTGATTGATATTTGGTTGAAGTTTGGTTGAGACTAGTCGAATAATTGGTCAGGGGTTGGGTCGATGGACACTTGGTCGAGATTTAAGATTAAATAAGTGATTGATATGTGGTAGAGACTGAGTTGAACAGTTGGTCGAGGTTTGGATGAAGGATGAATTCCCCCAGCGGGTAGGGAGAATGTTTGAAAGATTGGTTAAGGTCGGTTGAGGTTTAGTGGTCAGATGGATGGTATTAATGTCGAATAAGGGGGTCAAAGGTGGCAAAGGGACCACAGTCTAGCGTGGGGATCCTGATTTAGGTGATGAGGTTGGAGAGGCATGAGTCGGGGTTAATGTTTTGTTGAAGAGGTGGTCAAGAGGATCCTTGATGAGAAGGGAATCCTTTTTTCGGTGTTGACGAATGACAGCTTTAAGAGCGCAACAACGCTCAGTGTCATGTCCCGGAGTGTGATGATAGTGACAAAACTTAGAGTTGTCAAACCAAGATGGCCTTGATCCGAGAGTTGATGAGCGGAGTGGTGTTGAAGGTTTATTGATGATGTGGTTGAAAAGGGAGGTGTCATTCTCCAAACATTGGCGAATGGCGACCTTGAGGGCATGATAATGCTCCGTGTCTTGTCCAGGCGTGCGATGATACGCACAAATGCAAGTGTGGTCGAACCATGGTGGTTTAGGTCCGAGAGATTGATATTGTCTAAGAGGCAGGAGGTCGATACGAGAGGACTGCAACAATTGCCGTAAGAGGAAGGCATATGAACCTGCTAACGGGTCTGGATGTTTTATTGCAGTGAGGGTTGGTGACGTTGGTTTGGGAGGCGAAAGAGGCATAGGTCGAGGGCTTAGAGGAGATGTATGTCTGATGGGTTGAGAGAGTAATGGAGGCAAATTGCCTCTGTGAAAGATGGGAGTGGGAAGCACTCCTATTAAAGTGGACGGATGCGGGCCCAAGATTGAAGGTAATGACGAAGGTGGAGGAGGAGTTCTCCGGTGAGGTCTAGTAGCTTTCATGTGTTTGGGCCGAGGGCCACTATTGTGTGAGGTGAGGTTAGATGTAAGTTTGGGTTTGGATGTGGATAGAGGTGAGTGAGATGTAGAAATCTCACGCAAAGGGCAAGAGGAAACCGTGACTGGGTCTTCCTCGGTTGAAATGGGTGGAGAGACTGGTTCTTCTCTTGGTGGAGAAGAAATAAGAGAGGGTGGCTCCTCAAGTGGGCAGAGGGCATGGATGATCGTGCCTTCTACTTGTAGTTAAGGAGTAGGCAAGGTAGGGTCTTCGGATGGAGGTGGGCTTAATGGTGTTGATGTGGTCAAAGCGTCCTCCAATACAAGAGAGGTAGATGGAGGACTAGTAGGAGAAGAAGGTTCTTCATCCTTTAATGGAAGAGGTTGGTCAAGGACAAGAGGCAAGATAGTGTTAATCATGTGAATGTTATGGTCTTGAGGGTCATTGGTTGAAGTCTGGATGTTGTTTTGAGTAGGCGGATGATTCGGAAATGGTTGTTTGAAAATGTCGATATGTTGGTTAGGTGGGGCGTTCGGGTTATCTAAAACAAGATCCCCCTTGTCGATCATGTCTTGGACGATGTTTTTGAAGGTTCGGCAGTTGTCGATGTCATGGCCTTGGACGCGATGGAAGGGACAGAAGTCGGCCTCCCTATACCATGTAGGGATAGCTTTTGAAGGGTCAAATTGAGGTGGTCGGATTGGAGGGAGATTAAGGACCCCCTGCTTGAGAAGTTTTTCCAAAATGGAAGCGTATGGTTCTCCAAGTGGAGTGTAAGAATGCTGAATGTACCGTTGTTGGAATTGTTTGGTGATGCTGGAAGACGTCGAAGGTCGAGATTGATTCATTGTTGTCGAGGATGGTGATCTAACGACCATAGTATTGGCCATTCCTTTAGATTCAGAATTGGCAGAAGAAGAAGGTCTGGAAGAAGAATGGCCATTGGTAGATTTTGCGTTGGTATTACGCAATTTGACCTTATCTTCTTTAAGGGCACGGAGTTCGAGCTTTTGAGCCATGATGAAAGCTTCGTCAAAAGTGCGGAATGTCTGAATCTGCAAGGTAGAAGAGATGTGTCTGGCACATGCTCGAGAGAAGATCTCGATGAGCTCAGGTTGAGGTAAAGAGAAGGAGAGCTGGTTGATCAGACCTCTCCAATGAGCGACAAAGTCGACTATTGATTTGTCGTCAAACTGCCTGATGGAGTAAAGGTCTGTGATTGAGACTTGTTTGGTGATGTTGATTGAGAAATGGTCAAGAAATAGTTGGGCGAGTTGAATGAATGAAAAGATAGAGTGTCTGGCAAGAGAACTATACCAGTCAAGGGCAGGGCCAGAAAGGGACATAGGGAACGTGCGTAAAAGCAACGCATCGTCATGGGCAATAAGATAACAGGCATGTCTAAATGCCCGTAGATGTTGTTGTGGGTCTTCCTTACTCTGAAAGTGAGTGAATTTAGGAAGCTCCCAATGGTTAGGGTATGGTCGAATAGGGACGGAAGGATGGATGGGCTCATTGCAAATTTGCTCATATGACAAAGTATTGCTTGAACTGGAAATAGAAGCTTCGAGATTGAACATTTTATCCATCAGCATCTTGATAAGATCTGCTGATGGATTGGCGGGTTGAGTGCCCCCTAAGTTGTAGGGCGCTTGGAAGAGGCTAGAGGAGGCGTGCGACGTAGTTGGTGGTGCTTGTAAGGGCGCAATGTATGGATGACTAGTCGCAGGGACAGAAGTAGAGGCTAAAGGTGGTTGCGTTATGAAGGTCAAAGGTATAAGTTGACTGGGCACCGCCAAAGGTGGTTGAATGGCGGCACTGGTAGAAAGATAGGTTGGCACGCCTACATTTGTGGGCGCAAGAGTATGAGGGGTCGAGACAATCAAGTTCTGATATGATGTAGAACTTGGTTGAATTGCAGGTGGTTGAGGGGGTAATGGAACCCCGATGAAGGTCGGTCTAAAAATAGGCGGGGAGGCCAAACTTTGCATATTGGCCATGGTTGGGTTAATAGTTGAGGCGAAAGGCTGAGTCATAAAGGGTTGGGTGGTGAATGGTGTGGATGTCGTCGCCATGTCACCCGAAAGGTCTCACGTTGGGTTTCTTGTGAGATAGTTTTGGAGGGCTGCGGTATTGAGGTCCAAGAATCTCTCGAAATCTTGGTCCCCTTCAGGGATGATGGGAATTTGAGTCGGGGTCGGGGTCGGTCCTGTAGGAGTTCTTTCAGTCTCTGAGTGGAACTCCATGATAGGACTGGTTAGGGACGGGATAGACGGAAGTGGTTGTTGGCTAAAGTGGTTAAGAAGAGAGTCCTGGTTCCAAAAACTATGTTCTTGCAGTCTCAGAAGACCAGAATGTGGTTTTTGACAGAGAAGGGACAGGTTTTAGGCTGATGGTTTTTAAAAAAAGGACAGTGACAGAGACCGACGTCGGTTTAAAAATTGATGTCGGTAAGGAAGATAGCCGACATCGGTCAGATAACCGATGCCGGTAAGAAAGGAAAGCCGACGTTGGTGACAGAACCGATGCCGGTGACTGTGTCTTCCAGAGAACCAAAAGATTTTAAGATTCTTGGAAAAACAATGAAGAAAGCGTCCTTACTCACTCAAACAAACAGATTAGAAGAGAAGAACAGAGAGAGACAGACAAGCCTAAGCGATAAATCCTAAGAATTAACTTTAGAATTTTATGGCTTACGCCTTAGATGAATGTTTGGGGAGATTGGCTGTCAAGAAGGTCCTAGAAGAGGCAATCTAGAGCTGGTTTCGGGAATTGTTTTAGGTGCTCAAAGATCTGTGTTAGGTCTGGTACGTGGCCTGGTGCTAAGGAGCAAGCTCCCCTCACTTCACAATTCCAGTGGTTAGCTGGTCTCGCTTAGCCAAGATATACCTCGCCTAGAGTTTATCCTCTGCCAGAGAACGGAGTGGGCTTCCCCCTTGGTGATGAAATTCAAGTAGGGTCACCGGGACGGGTAAGGTATCCGCTGGGGGATGAAATCCTAGTCGGGCCTTGTCTCAAGTAAGTTTTATGTTCGTTTTAGTGCATGTGATCTGGTAGTGTAACATCAAGTGTCTACGATTTATTCAATATGCGGATTTAAGTTACTAGATGTGGACTAAGAAGATGCAAGCACAAGCAGAAATGAATGCAAAGTGTTTTAATGCCCAAGTTGAAATGTGATGTTTGTTATGAAGACAAGTTTGAAAAAGGGTTGAGAGTATGACGTTGGACTAGTCTAGAATGTGCAAGAAAGAAAAGAAAGATTCTTTTTAAATTCCTGCTTATAGTGTCATTGAGAAGAAAAGAAGGAGGAGGAAAGGTAAGAACCTAATGCTCCTAAATGAATGAAGAAGAAAAGGAACCCAGGAGGAACCTAGGGTCCCACCGGGCGTGCCAGAATGTTTCTATCGCTAATTCGCTTTCTACATTCGAAAGATGAATAAAGAAACTAAGGAAATGGACAAGGCTAGAAGTACCTGGACTAAAGATTGCGCACCATAATCCAGACGCTTGTGAGCACCCCTCTTTGGCTGTGGAGGAATGACACCTGCAAAGAAAAGGAACTTGGACAAGAAAATGTTAGATGGATAGGCAGTGGGTTGCCAAGCGAAAGCTTGTTCCCGAAAGTGTTAAAACTTCCTCAAGGGAGGTCAACCCACTGATAACAGACAGATAAAAGACCAAGAAAATACAGAATGCCAGAATACAGAAGTGATAAACAAATTAGAAGGGAAAGAAACGACAAAATGATTACCTGAAGGAGTTGTCAGGCTGATGACAGTCGCCGAGGTTGGAAATGTTGCCGGCGTCGGTTAGCTGATCTGCCGACATCGGTTATCCTGCCGACGTCGGTTGGGGAAGTGACCGGCGTCAGTCGGGGTTGTGGCCTGTGGTCGGGTCTGGTTTGGTTTCTGGGCTATGGACGGGTCCGGTTTGTGAACAGGGTCGAGACAGAGTTCGGGGATGAATTTGGAGGGACTGGGGAATGGTCTGATTCTGATTAGGTGCCCTGTATAGGGTCTTTGTTGGTAGGGGAATGAGGAAGTTGTCTGGGACTAGATTAAAAGGGGGACAGGAAAGAGGAAGATGGACAGGGGACAGGTTCTGAGAAGGCTTTTCAACCTCTCAGGGGAAGGACACAGCAAGTAGAAGACAGTATATAGGATAGATAATTGAGACTAAATGAAAGAATGAAATAACAGACTCTGCTTACCTTTTAGCTTGCTGAATGAAGAGTGGGAGACCTATTATTGGAGCCACGAAAGACTTGTTGCAAGAAGAAATCTCTGATCTAGAGTCCCTGCCTCTGTTGCTGCTATTGCACGAGGTGCAGAGAGAAGAGAGTCGAATGCCAAAGCGCCAAGAGGATTCTATTTGCGAGCTCAAGGGTCTAGGGGCTGCAACGGATGCAGAAAGGGGTAATGAAGGCTGCCGACGCCGGCAGTTTCGCCGACATCGGCCGAAGGGTCGCCAACGTCGGCGGTGGCAGAATGGGGACAGAGACTAAAAATAGCCTCTGCCCATTCTTGCACGCCGCCGGGCGAGGGGTTGTGGGAAGAACGGTCACGAGGATGCTTAAATGGGCGTGGGGAGAAGATAATGAGGAGATTTGGCATAATAAATGCTAGGGGGAAGGTGGAGGGATTCAAGGGAGGATCCAAGGTGGCAAGGGTGAGGTGGAAAGGGGGCCACTTAATTAAAATATTTAAGTTATTTTAATCAAATGAATGGAGGGGACTAAGGCCAAGGGTTAGGATAGGGGTTTGAGGCGAACAAGGGGGAGAACCAAGGTGCAGACACGTTTGCGGTGTCTACAGTTGTCATTATACCCTGGATGTTATCATGTAGATTAAGTGAATTAATCAAATGGGGTAATAAATCATGTGATCTAGGCCAAACTGAGCCCTCTGAACTTAATTATTAGTCTAAATGATGTTAATTTGGGCTAAAATTATTGGTTCAAGGTTTAAAGAGTTTATATTTGTGGTTTAGAGTTTAGGGATTAAGAAATTTAATCACTAGGGCTTAGGGTATAGGTTTTAGGGTATATAAGGTACAATTTTAAGGTAATTGGGGAAAATTTGAGTTCCTTGAACTTATATCTATGAGTAAAGAATGTAAATTTGGGATTACTTATCCCCCACATCATCATAGATTGAGCCTATGAAGTCAATTGTGGTAATGAGTGATGCAATTTTAACAAAGCTCATCCCTGTGAACCTAATTCTTACTATATACAAAGGATGTTAATTATATCTAAATTTATTGGTTTAGGTTAAAGGGTCTATAATTAAAAGGGTTTAGGATTTAGGGCTTATGGCTTAGGTTTTAATGTAAATGGTACATGGTTTAGGGTTAAAGTTAAATAATACACAGTTTAAGGTTTAAGATATCGAATATAGGGTCCAATCACTAAGGTAATTAAAGAACATTTGAGTTGCTTGTTCACCTATTTATGACTTGATTACCTTCATGTTTTTATTTATGATACAAGTAGGGTCAATTATGACATGTACATGTTGCATACATGTTATATAATCAATTGAGCCATAAATTTGGTTTAGGGGCTCAATTTTGCCTAGATCACACAGGGAATTACACAAATTAACTAATTAGATCAATTCATGATAGAAGATTGATCTTTTGATTTTTCTCTAAATAATATATTGCTATTGAAGGGGTTCAAATTGGCCTTAAATGAGTCCTCAATTAAAAGAATCAACTAGCTCCTCCTTTTTGGTTAATTAAGTTGAAGGGGCTCAAAATATCCCCAATTTACTTCAAATTCATAGCTAGATTGGTAATCCAAAGGTTAATTTTTGGCCATAGGTTTAAAAAGGTTTTTTTTATGACATCTCATGATAAAATCAGTTATATCGTAAGGCATGTATGTTTGCAGCATGTAGTAGGCATTATGGAATATGGCTTATAAGTTATGTTTTAGGGATTAGGGATTAGGGTTTAGGTTTAAGGACTTGTATATTAATGTCTAATAGCTCTATGCCATGCTCAAACCTAATTCTTACTAAAAAGGATGTTAATTGGGACTAAATTGAAATTGGTAAATAGGGAAAGTTTATGGTTTACAATTTAGGGTATATTGTTTAGGGATTATGGTTTACAACTTACGTTTTAATGTATATATGGTTTAAGGTACATAGGTTCAATCACAAAGATAATTAAGGACAATTTGAATCACTTGGACCCATTTGTTATTATAGAATGTGTTTTTGGGTTGTCATTATACCATGGATGTCATCATGCAAATTGAGTGAATTAGTCAAATGGGGCAATCAATCATGTGATTTAAGCCTAATGAACTTAATTCTTAGTTTAAATGGTGTTAATTTGGGTTTAAATGATTGATTCAAGGTTTAAAGAGTTTATATTTATGGTTTAGATTTTAGGGATTAGGAACTTTAGGGATTAGGGCTTAGGGTATATAAGGTACAATCATGATGGTGATTGGGGAAAATTTGAGCTCCTTAAACTAATATATGTGAGTAAGGA
The DNA here is from genome assembly GCA_037957365.1 of Torreya grandis. Classification (NCBI taxonomy): domain Eukaryota; kingdom Viridiplantae; phylum Streptophyta; class Pinopsida; order Cupressales; family Taxaceae; genus Torreya; species Torreya grandis. The sequence continues at coordinate 255,487 of JARHVA010000171.1, read as the reverse complement.
ATGTAAATTGGGATCAATTATCCCCTACATCATCATAGATTGATCCTATGAACTCAATTGTGGTAACGAGTTATGTAATTTCAACCAATTTCATCCTTGTAAACCTAATTCTTACTATATATAAAGGATGTTAATTTGGGATAAATTGATCCCAAGGGCCTACTGAGCCTCAATGTAAGGAATTTCATCCATATATTATCAAATTGGGATCCAAGTGCTCACCATTTTAAAAAAAATAAGTATTTTTTCAATTTGATATGTAATTCAGTCCAAAGGAACTGTGTACAAGGAATTACATTCATATATAATGGAAATTGGGGCCTACTTGGTCCTGATTGCATACCATATTAAACTGAACGAGTATTTGGTTTTATATGATACATAATTGGGGACAATCAAGGCTTGCCTAAGTAATTCTGTTAACATGATTTTAATTAGTGCCCTAATTGCACACCTTATTCAAATAATTGAGTGTTTGATTTAATCTGATATGAAATGAGGACTAATTGAACCATCTGTAAGAAATTACATCCATCTAATAATAATTGGGAATTTGATTGTGTACCAAATTAAATTGAAAGAATATTTGGTTCAATATGATACAAAATTTAGTCTAAACAAGACTTGTGTAATAAATTTCATCCTTCTACTATCAATAGGGGGCTCTGTTGGTCCCAAATACATAACATATTGAATCAAACAAGTATTTAGTTTAGTTGAATATGCAATTATGGCCAACCAAGGCTCATGCAAGTAACTGAATACATCTAATGTCAATTATGACTTTGTTGGTCCCAATTGTAAACTATATCTAGCTAATCATGTATTTGGTTCTATCTTATACATAATAGGGGCCAACTGAGACCCATGAAATTAATTTTGTCCATATAATGTTGGTTGGGTTCCATTAGCCCTGATCTCACACCATATTAAACCAATTGAGTATTTAGGTTCAATATGATATGCAATTAGGGCCACTCAATCCCCAAGCAAGGAATTACATCCATCTAATGTCATTTGGGTCTCTAATTACACTATGTTAAATTAATTGATATTTTTTTCAATACTATACACAATTGGGGACAACCAAGTCCTATGTAGTTAATTGCTTCCACCTAATATCAATCAAGGCATTTTTCACCCCATGCAAGGAATTATGTCCATCTAATGTCCATTATGAATATTTTTCCATAATTCCACATCATATTTAACCAATTTCAAGTATTTTCTTTAATATAATCTATAATTAAGAGTAGTCGGTCTCCACGTAAGGAATTCCTTCAATATAATGTCAATTAGGGCTTTAATAACACACCATAGTAAACTAATTGAAGATTTAGTTCAATCTAATACACAATCAGGGTTAAATGAGCATTGAGAAAGGAATTATGTACATATGATGTCAATTAGGTCTCTAATTGCACACCATATTATAAAAAACCAAGTATTTAATTTATTTTAATACATAATTGGGGCCAACCAAGCTCCATCCAAGGAAGTATGTCCATCTAGTGTCAATTTAAGATATATTGGCCCGATTGCACACCATATTAGGATCATAATAATAATAAATTGATTTATAGGTTAATAACTATCCAATTATCATTCAATGCTATCAATTCTTGACAAGAAAATTGGTCCCAAATAACAATATTAATCAACCAATATTTGATCTTAATACTACTAGGACTAATGGATCTTATTCGGGTTTTAAGGTGTTGAGAATATATAATTCAAACACATTATTAATGCAATCATGTTATTAAGTAACATGATCGCATTATAAATGTAGTTAATAATGCAATCACATTATTAATGTGATCATGACATTTGAATTTGAATTCAATTATCGTGCCTTTTGGCTAAAGAATGGCTTGGATTTCTGAGCCAAAGGCTTGGACTATCAATGTATAGTCAAGTATTAAAAAGTATGATAAAAAAACAAATTTAAACTTTGATTGCCAAATACAGTAAGAATTTCAATGTGAAAATTCAAAAACTTAGTACCATCACTACGAGCATGCTCTCCTCTTTCCAAAAATATGATTTTTATAATTTTTGGACTAATTTAAGGTTTCAAACTATGTGGATTTCTAACTATATTTTTTAGGCCACTACATGCAAAAAACAAACATTGCCTATACATGTTCATGTAATTTGTCTTTCATTGATCCAAGTGAAAAAAAAGTTATATGGTAACATACAAGGCTTAATTCTACACACATTAAAAAAAAATATTTTCATTTTTTTAAATGTAGTTAGGCATGCAAAATGGAATGCAATCCATTTTTTAATCAATTTTGAGGATCTATTTACTTGAAAAATTCATAAAAAAAATTTATTCATTGAAAAAATATAGGTGACATTTTGTAAGATCTTATCTAAATTTTCCCCAAAGGATTTCAAATATTATTAAATGCTTCTCAAAAAATGGTGCACAACATGACCGTCTATCTACTATCTTTTCTAAAAAAAATGAGTTCCTCTTCAACTTTTTGATGTTTAACTTAGTTATACTTAACCATTTTTTTAAAAATTAGTGTTTTGGAAACTAGACTCAAAATTTTACATTTCATGTTCTTACACCATCTTCAAATTTGGAGTGTAAGTATCTCAAATTATTCACAAAAGTTTAGATTTTTTAACTTTTAGGAAAATCATGTCCATGAGTAGGCCACTTTTTATCCCCCAACTTTGTGCACTTACCCACCTCACTACCTTCATGTTGTTGATCCTGCATTTAAAAGACAAAAAATATCTTAATTAAAACTCCATAAATTATTAACTTGATAATTATTTAATGCTTTTATCTATTTAAAAATTAAAATTAGTTTTTAATTAATCATTAAATCAGTTTTAAATTGAACATTAAATAAATATCACAACATTACACCTCTGTACATGTCTCCTCCAAATCAAGATGCTTATGAGTACGACACACACTCTGTGTCGAACCATGCCTAGTAGATCCATGTATGCAAAACTATATATACATATTACAATATATCAGATTAATTTTTTATAACCAAGTAAAAAATATAAGTTATATTTATTTAGATTTTTGTATACCTCTAATGAGATAATATGAATGTTACCTTGAGGATGTACCTTATCTACTACCTGAATAGTAGGCTCAACAAAATGCACAACATTAGCCTTAGTTGTGTGTATAACAATAGGATAAATATCATGAGCAATAGAAATTGTCTCTCTCATATCCCCCTCAACCTCATGTAAATTGAAGTCACATCCAAAAGACCCAAATGATAAAATAGACCCCTCATGTGGAACAATAGGATCAATAGTAGGAACAATAGAAACTATCTCTCTCATAACCCCCTCAACTCATGTAAACTAAAGTCATGTCCAAGAAACCCCAATGATAATGCAGTCCCTTCATGCATAAGCAATGCACTATATCCTTTTGGGTGCTAAAGATATTGAGATTCTAATTGACTATGTATGTTATGCATGAAAAATGGTAGTAAAATTGGCTCCATGTGTAGTGAAACATGAGAGAAAGAGGTAGAAGGATATATACATGTACATGTCAACATGTAGTCCAATTAGTTTTATAATATAATCTAGGAAATTTAAAACAAAAAAATAAAATGTACATGTAATTTAAAATTAACATAAATAATTATTTAAATTATACCATAGAATATTGATGAACATCAACACCACTTGCATGTTGATCAACACTATGTATACAGGATCTCAAACTCTGTTCAAGTGAAGAAAATGCTAACAATGGTCTTATATCTTGATCATGTGCACCACGAGTCTCAAGTGGTATAATGATCACACCATTAAAGATTGAGTCTAATGTCTCAGATCCACTATCAATACTGTAGATAGTATCCTCCACATATCTAGCAACAAAAGAAGAGGGATAACATGATCAGCTCCTATGACCTGATAAACATGTAATAAATCACTGGAGAGGATTTGTGCAACCCTATGCATCTGAATCATATCATCAATACAATCAATGGCACTAGCTGACACTATATGTGCCCTCACATAAGCTTCCTCTATTGATCTAATTCTTGTATTTGGTCACCGTAAAAAAAATCACCCACATGATCATGTGAAATTGATTGTGTATGGAGAGCAGTGTTTGCCACATCCTCTATTTCTTTCCTTTGCCCTGCAACAATCAAAGTTGCTTCTACATTATCAAAACCAAGTAAAAAATGTGATATTTGTCTCCTACAAGTTCATAGGTGTTAGGAGGTGGAGGTACTCCCTCACATTGATAATTATCTCAATCTTTCACTTTTCCCTTCCATTATCCATAATATGCAAGGATATCACAATAATTTACACTAAGGTTTAAATAAACCTCAACATATAACTGTTGTGCAAAATATAGAAGAATTTGGTCATTGTTTGGATATTGACCATGTGCATCAATAAACCTAGGGTATATCAAGGGTGCTATAAGATCACACTTATGTTTAGACACTGCATACCCTTGTACCCTAGATTATCCATTGTAATTAGGAAAATAACAATTTTTAATCGTATGTTTTGATATAAGATTCACTACTTCTTCGAATCCCACTATTCCCAAAACATTGTCTTTTAATTTTTGCTTGAATTGATCAAGATTTTTTGGATTGAAAGGGTTGTGTTTTTAGCATTTCTTGAATCTTTTTCAAGTCTATTAAATTATTTTCACAATAAATCCTATATGATGTTTGAATGCTGGGATCTCTCAATATTTTTTCCAATTTCTCTATTTCCATATCAATTATGCTAAAAAAATCTCCCATTTGTGTTGTTTTTCATAAAAATAAAAATTGAATTAATTATAAGTTTTGGAAAAAATAAATATCTAAAACATTTACCTAAAAATAATAATTAAATATACAATCAAAGAGGTCAACATAGTATATGGATACTTATAATGAAGAAAATTACTCTTAAATTCATAAAACATTAAATAGATGTACATGAGTTAAAAAAATATTACATTAACGAGGGACTCCAAATTAGGGTGGCTTCCATTATTGATATTTGAGTGTTTCAAATAAAATGGGATAGCCATATAATGAAATATGTGCATATTCTCAATATTAGAAGAAATACTGAATGGAAACAAAGAAATAAAATCATAAGCACAATGCAAGACTTTCTTAGACATCAAATCATAAGTATAATCTACAAACAAGATGTAAAAATATTTCTAAACCTATGTCTATGTAACAAAATCTAGAAGTAACTGACGTAAATAAACCAAGAACATCTCCAACAAAACTCATTCTTTTTCTCATTCTATTCATTTAAATATTTATTAGTTTATAATTTATTCATGAGTCATGTAGAAGCAGTTACAATTCACTTACAACCAATTAACTTCTGCTCCTCTAGGCTGTAACTTCAGCTAAATTGTTATAAATTGGAGTCAGTGGTCTGATTCTAGAACACTCACCATTAGATGAGAGATTCAATTAATAAACTTCAAATAAACCCATATGTGATCTTACGAGGCTCTCTCGTTGGAAAAAATAACATCATCTATTTTGAACAAGACTTCTGTGACTTTTAATGTTACCCTTCTATGACAAGTTGAGAGGTAATTGAAGGGCATTGACTTTATTGATGTCTTGATTGCTCTACAAGTACAATGATGCCCATGCAATATAATTTCTATGAAATCACCTTTCCATTCAATTGACTTTTATCATCCTCATATGATAAGGGACTATGTCTAATTATGGTAAAAAAATGATTAAGAGGATACAAATAATGTGGTCCTCCATTTATTTGGTTGGGACTTATCAAGGAAATAAATGAATATGGTGATCCTGAGCTACTTGATGACTCTAATTTTTTTCAGCAGCTGATTGAATAAAGCCTACATCATTAGTCCAAAAGATGGATGACTGAGGCTATGACCAAACATACAACTATGCACGCTTGAATTAAATCATAATCCACAAAAGTTTCATACCAATCTATCTATCCTTGATTTCATAAAAATGTATCAAAAGATAAGCAAAGGAGAACATGTTAATAGTGAGGAAGTTTATTTACCTAGGAGGATAATGAGAAAAATGAGCTCAGGAAAAAGCTAAACTTCTATGATATGCATGATGATGGAGCACAAGTACAGGTTATGGTTGACTTTGTTAATAACCATGGTGATGTAAAGTGTCATGATATTATTGGTATTTGTGGCTTTCCTAGAAAACTTAAAAAGGGAAAAATACAAGGCATATGAACTATTTACCAAAATACCAGTGAAAGAATCCATAAATTATGCTCCAACATTTTATTGGAGCTACTTAAAACACAAATATTTGATGTCTATTATTTGAGTCTCAAAAGGTAGTGTCATAAATAGAATGGTTGAGTAGTCTGAACGACATTGGTAGTCATAAGAATTGAAATATTATTACATATCGGTCACTTGGAGATGTATATAATGGCTCTTATTGATATAAATATTGAATAAGATCTAAATACTAATAGATGTATGAAGCTTTGAATCTCTATTTTTCAAGTTTAACGTAAGTAAAATATAGTTCTAAACAATTGAATCAAAGAAATATTCCAAAGAACCATATAATTGATGAGATCAATGTCATTTTTTAATGTTTGAAATGTAGGGTCTATGATGAAATAAAATAAAATTCTTGGTCAAAAACTAAAAATGAAATAGATTATAATAGGTTTATAATTCTAGGGTATGCATGGAGATGAAGGAATGTCTAGGTTTTCAATTAAAACCAAGATTCAAGAATATACTAATGTCTATTGGTGAAGAATCACATGTTGCAGACATCATAAAATGCATTTTAGGAGTCTCATTTTTTTACAAAAGCTCAATTATACTAACTTATGGTCCTAATATGGCAAGGGACTATGCCTGATTTTTACTTTGGGGATGGCAAAGACAAAATGACATTACATCATGAAGTGCCTTGCCTATAGTGATTTTAGAATCAAATACAAGGACAACCTGAAAGTTGACTACCTTGTTTGAAGAGACTAGACTAGATAAAATAGTTTTTTTTCAAGATTCATAATGGAAGATCCAATAGTAAAAAGAGAATGAATATTTTTAAAACTTAATAAGACATCCCTTATCTCTTTTAACTTGGAACACACTTGTTACTGCATTTGGTTCCATAAGCTACTTGTTCTCATGAATATTGTTAAAATTATTGTTTCATTCATTTATAAGTAGGATATGACCGGTAGAGTTTTTAGTTTTGTTGATATGTGTCATACACCAATTGGTAAATCAATGGTAGGTATGGAAAAGGACTAGTGTCCAGCCATAATACTTTCATCTAATACATCATGTTTTTAGGATGATATATTCTTTGAGAAAATACATCTTGTATCAGTTATTTGTATATTTGTTTAACCACCAGTGTTTTGTTTATATTTGTTCATTTTAGATTTAGGGTATATTTTTGCTTGGAATTTGCTTGGAAAATTCATTGGTTTATCTCAAGCCATGGTGCCAAGATAACAAAGGAAGTAAGGATAGATTAGAGTGAATCCAAGACCCTACTATTGAATTTCTTACTCTTCCAATGTCTTATATTTACTTGATATCGTAATAGTTCCACCAAATTATAATTAAATTAGGAACTCACAAAATACTATATTTTCAAAGCATAGTGATTGCAATAAAAGATTATCTAAATCCTCTATTTTGATGACACATTATTTATATAGAGGATCCCACCCAACCTTTTCTACAAAATTTTGTGCATTAGAATGATTTTATGAGCTTCTAGCCATATATATGCCTTGGTTTTGGGCAAAGATTGAGTTATCTCATTATATTTCCAAATAGTATGTCCTATTTTACAACTTATTATCCTTTCCCCAACTCTCCCCATTGTAAGTTATTTGTTTAGTTACCAAAATACATTTTCCTGTGATTCATTTCTATTCCCCAACTCTCCCCATTGTAAGTTACTTATTTAGTTACCAAAATACATTTACCCATGATTCAGTTCTATTACCTCACAAAAAATTTAAACCACGTGAACAGAAAAAAGCTAAGGGAAAGGGGTTTTGCATGGAACTACACTACAAGTGTGGGGAATTGATAGTGAAATACAATTATTGTATGAATGAATTATATGAAGGCATAAATCAATTTAAGTATCGTATTGACCTGATATCTGGCCATGAAATCAATCTTTGTAAAAAAAATCCTTAAATGTAACCAACCAAACCAATATGGCATTAGAGGCCTTCAACATATATAAATCAATATACATAACTGAATGTAGAAAATGGGTCAACTTTCCATCTCATTAGATAATATTTTTGTCACACCAAGGTTAGAATAAGATGAGGGTGAAAAATAAAATTTCATTAACATGTCTCCTCCCACTCAATTGATAACATACATTTCTCCCTAAGTGTTCTTTATGGTTATGCAGAGAAGTAAAGCACAACATATAAACAAAAATTATAACAACAATGATCAAACAACTATGAATGAAAATAACAATAGTAGATAATGATAGAATTATGACTTCTCAACTTCACATGAGTGTGCATAAATATGAAAAATTTTATCATTAAAGGTTTCACTATGGTACTCATATAGTTTTACATCATAGATAAGGATACCAATTACAAAATGATATTGGGAATGCCATGCCTCACAAAATGAAGGCCATCCCTTCAACCTTATTTCAAGAAGTGAGATTTTCATACTTTGGGAAGGTCTTTATCATTCAAGGTAATCCTAATCCATTCAGTGTACACCAAACCAATATTAAGAGGAAAATAGGCCTCCAAATCAATTATCATCTTCCTAGAAAAAAGTGAACAAACCTCCTACTCCTCTAAAAATAAAAATAACCCTTTTACAATAGCCAAATGGGCATCAAAAGGAAAAAACCAAAAGATCTAACCCCTATCAGACATGAATTGATATGAAAAAGTGGTTGAACCCATAAATAAAATAACAAAGGAGGAGGAGAAACCTATAATGGTGGTAGAGATTATCAAGATCCTAGAGAAACATAAACTTATTGTCCTTCCTTTTGACCTGCACAGAGATCAGTATCTATAATCCCCAAAATAATATTTAAACTATAAATGTTTTTAAAAATGTTTTGTGGGAGGAGGGAGTAGGAGGTGTGCAGTAGTTGGATAAAACATAATTTCATATCAATTTCATGGCTTTTATTCAGAGTAACGACATGTTTTTCAGAGTACTGATATTGCATATCTTATGTACATTATGAAGCATGGTTAAAATGGTGTGTGGGAATAAGTAAAGCATCTCTATTTTAGGATTAACACAATCACTAAAACCCAATTATATATCTAAGCTAAAGCTTACAACAAAAATTAAGAAAAGCAAGACAAGGTAGTTCTCATTTTCTGAACCAATAAGAAGCATTTTGGCCATTATACAAGTTAGTATTGAAAAATGAGTTATTATAAGTTGTGAATCAATGAATAATGAATTTATAGACTATAGTTGGGAAAGTTATGATTGAAAACACAATAAATAAATAAGATGAAAGGATTACTTCTCAATAAAACTTCATGAATCCCAAAATAAAATAAAAAAGATTTATGAATTGGATGAATTAAAAAACCTTTTACAGAAAGAGTTAATACGCCAAAATTAAATCACAGAGAACAATTGATCATTAGAAATGGTTATATATCCAACACAATAACTAATTGACAGAGTTTTAAAGTAAAACTTGGATCATTAAGAACATATTTTGAATGATAATTTCTAACCCTATGACCTATAAAGAGAACTTTGAAAGGAAAGAAAATCAAAATGAATAGAGATTGAAAATAATTATGATTTGAACATTCTTAGTTGACAATGATGAAGTTATCTAAAATGGGGTATGGGCATCCATCATGCAGGGACAAAGGAGGGACGAATCATGCAGATCGAAGAACAAGATTTAAAAAGTAGAATCTATTCATCATTAATTTTGATGACAATATGCCTTTGATTACAAAATAATTTTAACAACAATTTGTAGATCATCATCATTCTCATTCCTAAATAATAAATAAAAACATTGAATATGCAGATCGATTATTGACCTTGCCTAGATGTAACCCTAGGATTTTTAACTTGATTGAAAAGAAAAACCTTCTAATGAATTTCATTCAAACAAAATGAATCGGTGGAGGAGAATGAAATGCATAGTCTTAAGCAGTGGTGAGGTGTGGTTTTTGTAGGGGTTCAAACGAAGCCCCTTAGTTTGAGCATGGTTGAACAAAACGCCTTTGTTTGAACCCCAAGTTAAATGTACACATAGTGGTTCAAATAAAGGTGTTTTGTTTGAACCATGTTTGAACTAAGGGACTTATTTTGAAACCACTTCATGTTTCACAAGTTCCCTTGGCTTGGTCGACAAGTGGGACTCATGTGTGTCGACCCCACTACCATTGACACTAGTGTCTGATTGTGATGTTGTTGTGCATTACATAATAACGACTAGATCTAGATATGAAAAAAAATATTTTTTTGGGTTTTATATCACCTTTTTATATATATTTAGATTTAGGAAACGAGGTGTCACTTTCTTCTCATTGATGAAACCCTAGCTCTTCACCCTTCTTCACCCTTAGAATGAGTTTTATAAAAATGGGTTAGTGGGATCATAGTGTCAAGATGACCTCAAATACCCTCTATCAATGAGTGCTACCTACATAGCCACTACTTTGAAGATAGACTTAGATGTATTTTTCCCCTATGTGTGGGAATATGTATCTATAAGGGTTCAATATACTATATATGGATGCATGCAATGATGTAGCTTGTAACTTATGCAATATACTATATATGGATGTATGTAATGGTCTATCTTGTAACTTGGAAAATATAGCTCATGGGATACCCTTAAAATATTTCAAAACTTTTATATGATTGCTTCTATGAATGATAAAGAAATACAGATATATAGGACAAAATAACTTAGTTGTGCAAATGATTGAATGATCCTTCATAGGTGTTTGCTTGGTATTTACTATATGAACAATGAAAGGCTTAGAATTTTATTTATACCACACCTTTTGAAAATATATCATGGTAGGGTTCAATAAGACAAATAGACCAACCTATAGATTTTGAGTATTTTTCAAAGTGGATGAAATTTGACAATTGGATAATAGATAAGGATGTAGATGCTATTATTGGTGGTAGTGTCCCTCTACGAATAGTAGTGTCTATAAGGATATAAAATAGGAATGGATTTAAAACTAATAGTGAAGGGTGTTTATCAAGTTTTAAGATTTTTGAATAGTGAACAAGACCTAGGTTATCATAATGATAAAGGTCAGACCATAAGATAAGCATATAGGCATAGTGAAATGCCAAATGCAAGAATTTTGATAGTACAAAGGTCTAGAACTAAAGGATTGAGCCCTGATAGATATTTTCCAATTATACAAGATTAAGATGTTATAAACATATAGATTTATTATAAATATTTGCATTGATTAATTATGTAGAAATGAAATTATTTATATAGAAAAGTTTACAAAATATTACAAGAGTTGATCTCTTTCTTACTATATATCTTTTCATACTCCTCTTCATACTAGTTATCATCTGCAACCCTTCTCCTTATATAGGGGAAGCAAATGTTTATTATGAAGTTATGAAAAATTACAACCATAAGATTTCGTGTTGTTTTAAAAAATTATAACAAGACAAGAAGGCATTTTAAGTGGTTAAAACTACATGGATGCACAATTAGAATATGAAAGCAAGGTCTAATGGACTCTCCATATAGGTTATAACAACTTCTTGTCACATTTTATGGTTGTTGGAATTCATCAGATAGTTTGGAAAATGGTTTGGTGGTGATAACTGTAGATTCTAGGATGTTCTATAAAATTAATACTTGCAACAATGGCTATAAGTGCTCCCAGCTAGATGTTGTGGGTGCCTCCTAGTTGTTTTGGGTGCTCTAGGTCTCCAAGGTCTAGGTAGCTAATGGTTATAGGTGTACTTGTTATAATGGTTCGGGATGATAAACATAGGAAAAAAACATATTCTCTATCCTATATTAGTCATGAAAATATTAAATCATTATAAACCACTAAACTATATTAGATAATTCAAAGAAACATATATTTATCTTAAGACTAATTTTCATATATCAGTATATTATGAATCTCTAGAAGTGGAAAATGTGACAAAAAGGGAACTTTAGGGGAAATACCATGTGGCTAGATGAGGCCATTTATGTGTCTCATTAGCAAATATAATTGAGGCATATGACATTCTACCAACAAGTGCATCAATTTTCAACATAAGATACATTATTTGATAAATGACAACATAATTGATGTTAACACATTTATATAAGAGTCATAGATGAAACCTAATGGTAATGATAATTTGAAGATAAATAATGGTCCTTTTCCTAATAATAAGGCATAATATACTACTTCTCAACCTCTGGTGCATATGACCTATAATGCACATCCTCCTCTAGTTTCTTTCACTTATATAATTGTGGAAGAGCATCCTCTAGATTGACTATAATTTTTTGGCATTATAATTTCCATTGTGTGTATGACATTTTATTATGTAGTGTGTGTGTGTGACATTTTCTTGTACATTACATATGACCATGATCCTTATGTGATATTTTATTGTCTATTAAGTCTAGCCCTTAGCATTGTGTATCATTTGATTGTCCATTGAGTGTGACTCTTTGAATATACTCTCTATGTGTGGATAAATATAAGATTGTTTACTAATCTTGTTGAGATTGTTGAATTTGTCAATGTCTTGATCTACATCACATCTTCTCCTTTTTTGAAGTATCATGATACATATAATAATTTTATTTGCGTGTTTATTACTCAATCTATGGATTTTCTTTTCTATGTGGATCATTCATTGCATTTATCATTGATATATCTATCTAGACATGACACTTATATTCATAGAAAACATGTCTCATACACATTGAAATGTTTTATTAATACTATGATGAAAATTTCCCCATATGTTATTAAATGATTTACACTACTTACGTATTTTATATATTACATAGTGCATTTAAATGCAATCTTTTGAGATAATTAAAATTCACATTCTTCATTCCTTACCCCCAAAAGTGGGCATATATAGTGGTTTTTCATAGAGATTAAGCCTTCACAATTATGAAAAAAAAAATTAGGCACAAATTATTTCAAAATGTTACATGTTTTTATTGAGAATATGATATATTGGACTCAGATTATGGGAATATGTGCATCACAAGTCATAGATTTTATAGGATTATGTGATATTTAACATATTTTATCAAATTATTACATAGATTACATGACTTAAGCTACACATGTTATTATAGCGGGCACATATTTGTGGCATATATTCATAGTTTCATAGATATCATGATATATTGGCACTTGTATATGACATAGGTTACTTATATTACTAGATGGAATGGAAACTCATTTCTTTCTCTATTTCGTATTACTCAGATTTATTTCAAAAATAAAATAGACTCTATAATTACTTAAGCATTACTCAAGCGTTACTCAGATTGAATCATACAATCTATGCAGTGGATGATTCCTTTTTCTTAGGAACCCATAATGGATTTTATTTTTACATAGAGATATTGAGCTGTCTAGGGTTGAAGTTGGGCATACCTTGACTTCTAGGCACCTATCAAATTTTAGGAACCCATAATGGATTATGCTTGTAAGTAGTGATATTGAATTGTGTGGGGCTAACTTTAGGCATGGATTAACTTATAGGCACTTATCTATTTACAATGAGGCTTGAGGCATCTGCAACTCAACCCATGGTTTTACATAACATCTCCTATGGGTCATGATCACCCCATTTTCTATTGTGTCCAAAACACAAGTCTTCATAATGTCTTGGTTCACAAGGATATAGTTGTATTCATTTATTAATATTTTATTTCACATATATTCAATGTTGTTACTTTCAGATTTCATATCATGAGTAAACACTCATTTCTACATGTCTTATTGAAAGTTTGCATGGAGCAAGGCACAACACATAGTACATACTTAGGAAACATCTATCATAGTTATCCTCATGTATCACCTTTTATTATTTTACTCTAATAATTCCATTACTCGAATAAAATGGGGTAAATATAGACACTCTTGTTTGGTAATAAAGACATGAAAATGTGTAATTTGACCAAACTTGAACCTATTTTAGGAAATTAATAGTTAATGATTACATTTTTTTGTAACATTAATGTATTATGTGATATACTATATAATTGTGGGAGATAATATTGTACTTGTGTTGTGATTTATAAGAACTCGCATATAAAGGAATTCTAACATTGTTAGGAAATATATTCTAGGGATGATATGGGGGGATTGAGATAGTACATAGCTCCTAGTATTTAGGAGATCATCAAACTATTTACATGTACTCCCATTCATTGAATAAGATAATGAAGAAAATTGTGTTTAATTTTTAAATCTCTAACCAAATTATTATTTGGTATCAAAGTAGTCATGGAGACCTAAGATATTATATGGGGGGGCAGGGGGGGGGAACCATTATAGTTCTTGATTGCCCTAGTTGATGAGAAAGAATAATTATAAGAGTTTTTGTAACATAGTTACGTAGGTTTTAAGGTTTTTTTTTGTCTTTTTGTAAGGTAAATTTGTGATTCTTAAGATATCTGGGTGAAGTTTAATGATCATGATATTGTGAGGATAATGCATTGATATATATAGTGTGGTCAACATTTATATGAGATCTACTTGTTAGTTTTGTGAATGTTTTGTTAGTCCATGTTATGTTGTGATGTATACAACTATATGATCTATTTATACTATCATCCAAACATATAATTTATTTATGCATAGCTCTGTATGCCCCTAATCTCTAACATGAACATCAAATATAAGTACTCAAACTTATGTGCAAGTAGAGATACAAACTACATGGATTTTCTATAAATGTATTTGTAACTATTTGCTTCCCTCCAATGCCAAGGTATAATGATGTCCTGTCATCATTATCCTGAAAATCTAGTTGCAATTAACAAGTACTTACGGTAAGTTAAAGAGTAGATGCTTATCCATTTTACATGTTTCATGTTGATGCTACCATCTTGTTTCATTCCATGTCTAAAAATATCTCTTAATTCTTCTTTAGGGTATAATCAATCATATTCGTGGTGATAATGTTTTGTGGCCCAGCCAAATTCGTAATATTAGATGATATATTTAGTTTTTTAACCACCAACCATTTTAATCCACAACTTTTTCCTCCATGCACTCAACAACGTTAATGTATTCCTCAAAATAGGTACTTCAAAAATGGTGGTCAAAACCCTAATCCTTTGCAATCAAGCTCAAATTCTAAGTCATTTCATCCAAAGTCTATGGTTTTGACATTGTTAATAGTTAATATTTTAATATTGCTGAATTATAGTTTTTATGTTTTAAGGTTATAGTTAGTTCTCTATAGTTTATTTGTCAATAAATGGTTATCTCTTGATAAGTCAAATAAGTTTTTCTATTAAATACTAAAATTTATAGATTTTATTATTATAGTATTGTGTTTAGTTTTATTATTATTGTCATAGTCTATCAAAATTTATATAAGTGTTAAATTTTATTGTCAATAGTCATATTTAGTATTAAAAGTCACATTGGAGTTAGTTTTATATATCATACGTATCTATAGTCATTTTTGTAAGTTCATGTGTGTCATCAATCCAAATAAAATATGATTGATAATTTTCATATTGTAATAGATATATTATCGATTAAAACTAACATTCAATTGATGCAATGACAACCAATTGCACCATATTCATTAAATCCAAAGGAAGTATGTAGTGGCAATGGATATTGTCTATGTTATTCGTGATTGAGTGACAACGATCAATGATAGAGGCTACAAAAGAAGACAATGAGGAAGTAATCCTTATAATATATATTTTTTAATTTATAAATGGTGTGAAAAATTAAATTACTGTAATTAGTATTTTCCCTTGCTATATTGATAATGTGAATATCTAGACCACATGAACTATAGCATGAAGTGTTCTTGATATCTTGATTGGTTCGATTGACGTGTTTCATGAGTTGGTTGATGGGTCCTAATTCATGAAACATGCATTCGCATAAAGAAGTTGATGGGTCCTTGTTCATGAATGATGTAGCTCCCATAGTCAATGTGAGTGTCAATACCATTTGTAAGCTCCAAAGTAGCATGCTACTTAGTAATAAAGTGGTGTTTTATCTCCATGCCCACACTAAGATTAGGAATGTTAGGATAATATTAGTAAGTGTTTACATTTGTGAGTTACTAAATGTAATATTTATGATAAATTATATAATTTTGGGAGATGATATTATATGAGTGTTGTGAGTTATAACAACTCATGTATATAGGAATTCTAAGGTTGTTAGGAGATATATTCTAGGGATGATTTGGGGGGATTGAGATGATACATATCTCCTAATCATTAGGAGATCATCAAACTATTTATATGTACTCTTGTTCATTGATTAAGATAGCGAAAATTATTGTGTTTAATTTATTCGTTTTTTTACCAAATTATTAACCTATTTGATCTATGCTTACATGCATGACTCTTATTTGCCATGCTTCATATCCATAGTATCATATATGGCTATGACCCTTCCAAATTATGATTATTGTTACATAGGAAATTGCCTAGTCTATGCCCAATCAACTTATTATCATTCTCAAACTGTCTCATAGCCTCAAGTATCTATTCTTATTTTGTAGACAAGTCTATGCCTCTAAGATAGGTATACTATTGCAGACATCCTTCAGGGCAAACTTGTCCCCGAGCCCTTTAACGACTAGTTTTCTAAAAATTTAAATTGTTCATTAGGGTTATCCCAAACGTTTCACATGTTGGTTCAAAGGAAATAATCAAAATAATGAACTATATAATCAGATCAAACCTAAACATTTATCATCTAGCAAAAATCTATCAAACTATTAATAGAAATCACTGTACACGTTGAGAAAAACTACTCAAAATATTCCACTTCTAAAACCGCTCAATAAAAATATCTTTCCATATATAAATACTTTCGTAATAAGAAACACAAAATATTAATAAATTAAAATATAAAAAATTTAATCACTATTTAAATAAAAATAAAAATATTTTAATCACCATTGAAGCTAATAACCACTTGCTTTCGAAGTAATTGCTTGCCGTGACATGATCTTCTAATTTATAAAAACAATTTCTATCTTGTGTTCCCCACCATTTATGTTGACTCTTGACTTTTTCCCCTACGCCACCACGCCACAGCCCACGTTTCTAACAGATTTTATATAAAATTTTGTTTTTGAAAATATAATCTCTTCACCAACTTTTGATTCCATAAATCTTTAATATTTATTTATTAAAAAAAAATATAGGCGTGCATTATTCTTTTGCCCCACTTAGCGGACCGTTCTCTTCTATGTCCCTGTCAACTTAATCGCCACTTGCTTTCGGCGTAATCAATTGCGTGGCCTGACATGATCTTAAATTGCGTGGCATAATTTATTTATTTTCTTAAATTTTTCTCCTCCGCCACCGCCCACGACTCCAACAGATTTTATATAAAATTTTGATTTATAAAATATAATCTCTTCACCAACTTTTGATTCCATAAATATTTTATATTTATTTATTAAACAAATATATACCCAGCTGACTTATTGAAGGTGATAACGTGAAACCTGACGACTCTAGCAGAAATGGTGGAAGATGTTGGCCATCGCCATTAAGTATAACTCATAAATATCAATTCCCCGAGTACCCACCCGTTCATTTCTCCTCTTCTCTCCACTGGCAAGTTTTAGTCTTTGGCTTTTGAACATTTTGATCTAGCCTATCCAAAGTCCACCTCCGTCTGTTTCCTTTCATCCAGTTAAGCTCACTTCAATGGCTGCAGCATCCTCTTCTACTGCTTTTGATGAAATTGCACCACTGCCAGGCAACTCTCTATCAAAAAGGCTGCATTATGATGATGTTTTCATTAATCACCGCGGCCCTGATGTCAAACACACACTAGCCACAACAATCTACAACTCCCTCGTTGATAGGGGGCTCACTGTTTTTTTAGATTCAAAAGAGTTGGAGTTGGGAGATTTCTTGCCTGCAGAAATAGAAGCAGCCATGCGCAAAGCTTCTCTTCATTTAGCAATTTTTTCAGAGAACTATGCCCAATCACCATGGTGTTTGGCGGAGCTTTCTTTTATGCTCCAAACTGGCAAAACAATTGTTCCTATCTTTTACCATGTTCAGCCTACCGATCTCCGATGGGTAGCTGCAGGTCGTGGAATTTATGCGAACGCCTTTCTGGAGCATGAAGTGAAAGGTAGATACAGCATGGAAAAACTTGTGGAATGGAAGGAGGCGCTCCATCGCGTCTCATTTATTTCTGGCCACATCATTAATGATAATGAGTAAGTACCAAATACTATGTTTACAGATATTCGCCAACCATACTTCTCATGTGTTTTTCCTATTAATTATAATCATTACTGTTGAGTTATATATGTTCTATCCCATTTTAAATACTAGTCCACATGTTCAGGGATGAGGGCAAGATGTTGGAGGATATTGTTGAAAAAATTGCACTGAAAGTGAAAAAATGGCCATTTAATACCACAGCTCTCTTCGATTATACAATTGGCATAGAGGAAGCGAAACATGAAGTCATTAGACTTCTGAAAATGGACCTGCAGGATGAATCAAAGAGAGCTGTGGTAGTTTATGGAGTTGGAGGTATTGGAAAAACAACTCTGGCAACTGCTGTTTTCAAGAGTCTCGACCTTGAGGGTTACAAGTTCTGCAGGCTTGATATGGATCAGGATTGTTCCACTGATCATATTAAGCAGCTTCAGCAACAGATTTTACAGGACTTGTTTGGGGTAAAATTAAGAATTCCTTAGAGGAGTTATGTGGAAGGTCAGGACCGACTAACACAAGCTTTTACAGAATCCAATTCCCCTATATTTATGTAGATTGACAATGCTCTTAAAGCAAGTGATCTTGAAAAATTTTTGCCAAAAGATTTGTCAAACCTTCCAAGAAAGACAAGGGTGCTTGTAACCACTAGGAGACTAGATCAAACTAGAATATTTGTGCAAAGAGATTTTAAACGCGACCAATTTATGGTAGATTGTCTTTCTCCATCTGACTCTAAAAAACTGCTGTGTAAAATAGCTTTAGGCAGTCCAACGCATCATTTTCTGATGCCATTAAAACCCTGGATGTGGATGAAATTCTGAAAATGTGCGGCAGAATCCCTTTAGTCTTACAATTAGTCGGGTCTAGATTAAAAATGTGTGGTAATGACACCTCAAAAATTAAGTCCTTTAAAAAATACCTCAAAGAATCTTTAATGGAAGGAAAAGGAGACATGACTGAATGTGTAGTAGATGTTGTATATAATACTTTGGACGAGCTTTCTAAAGAAGCTTTTCTAGACATTGTTTGCTTTTTTAACAACGAATCAAAGTCAACGGTAAGTTGTGCCGTTGGAAAGGTGCAACTTGAAGCGTTACAAGATGCCGCACTTGTAAAACTGTTTGCCGACGACGACGATTCAAAGTTTCTTTACTGTGTGTCCACGTGTGAGGAACTTGGGGACCTGTTTGTGAAGGTGAATGTTCATGATCTGATCCGTGCACGAGGAAAACAGTTGTCAAAAGCACATAGAATTATGGATTTGGAGTCATTGAAGGAAGCTGTCCAGGATAGACAGGTCTATTGCTTCCCCAAAGTTGGAGTTAAATTTACTTTTCCCTTTACTCATAAATTAATTTGTACAAATTTTTAGTTCTCAAGTTTAACTTGGTAAATATCTTATCAGAAGTTGAAGAAAATAAAAGGGATTGATATTCCGAGCTCGGCCTTCAGTGCGCCGTACGAAATTAAAGCAAAAATGTTGGATTTGATGCACACTTCTTTAAGAGTTCTTCGTCTCCCAGGATCTATTGAAGTGAATGGAATATGCCGGCACAGCTTTGAAAGTCTTGAGTATGTAAGCGTCGACGGTCTTTTGCCTATTGATTTAAAGAAAGTCAAACGATTGGCTGTTTTAAAAGGAACAGTGGCCGACAATGTTGCTGAGGCTAGTTTTCCACACCTCTCGTCTAATTTTCTTTTCATCTTTCACCTTTGCAATTTGGCTTAATGTAGTTGTTTGCTTCCCTCTCCTTCATTTGGAAAATTTTGTGCAGCTACCGACGTTTTTACGTGCTATAACTTTGAACGATTTTCCAAACCTTCCTACATTGCTACAATGCTTGGGCAATCTGTCTTTATTGGAATACGTGGATTTAGCGGACTGTGATGTACTGGTGACCATTCCAGCAAGTATAGGCCAACTTGAATGTTTAACCATGTTAAACTTAACAGGATGTCAGAATCTCACAACACTTCCCGACAGCTTTGGTGACTTATCTGCTTTACTAAGGCTGAGTTTATCCGACTGCTCTGAGCTGGCGTGCCTTCCCCCTACCTTTGGAAAACTAAAATCTTTATGTTTTCTAGACATGGATGGATGTGAAGCTATTACTAAGCTGCCCCACAGCTTTGGAAATCTATCTGCTTTGACCGTCCTATTTTTAAATAGTTGTTCCAACTTATTGCGCCTTCCTAATAATTTTGGAGAGCTTAAGTCTCTCACACTTCTCGAGATAAGTAATTGTGATAAATTGAAGAGATTGAACGGTGATTTCGCATCCTTAACGTCACTGATGATAATGGGGGCATGCAATTGTCAATCATTGCATGGAAAGGCAGTCGACATCCTTGTCAAGATGAGAAGCTTGATGTTTTTACGTATATCTGGATCCTACATGATGATGGAGCGGTGGGAAGAAGCAGGGGTTAAATTTGACGGTCACTCTTGCCCGTCAAGAATTTTTTTGTGACGGTTTTTAAGATAATGTCACCTTGCACGTAACGTTCATTTATCATTTTTGACTTTCATAATTTTATATAGAAATTAATTAAACTTATTGTTCATGTGATGGGGAACCCTGAACAACTCTCAAGAGCGATATTTCTCAATATTTCTCAAGCGTTGAACAATTGGAAAATCTGTCTCTATGCAAATTGTCCATTTGCAAATTCTTATATAGAATCCTTCTTTCTAGCTACAGAAGTGTCAAGTGCATAGTTCTTCAGCAAAGTCTGTTACCCACGATTGCGAACTATTTGTAATGATTGGAATGGTTCTGGAGGTTTTAAACTGGAATATTTCCCTTGAGATTCTCATGATATTGGCTTTATGAGTATTCTGACTTTGGTTTTGCCCTGTTGACTTGTATTCACATATTAGTATTGGTTTATCTAAGCCTTAAGGCATGTAATATATTACAGGGATTCTTATGGTTGTTGATGCACTGTCAGTAGGATATCTTCTTGGCTTGCTTCAACAACAAGGATTTGGAAGCTCCATTTTTTCGAGAACGGTAGGCTGTGAAACCTGCAAGAAGAAAGAGAGCTGCAATCAAATCTCCAAAAGACATGATTGCTTTATACACTGTTCCACATGCTCCTCTTCCAATCACAACATCCTCGGAGAAATTATTTGTGGCTTTTACTAGGTCCTGGTATGTAAAGCCCTCTTTTGGAAAAAAATAAACATCTGAAGTAACAGAGTGCTAGTCTTCAAACGGGACAAGCACACGCACTGGCCGCCTGAAAAAGCAAAAAATGCTTACAATAATAGCCAACGAAGTTCTGACTATGACTGCAGCAGTGATGGCCACAATTTGCCCCATTGATGTTTTACTTTCTTCAAGACGCAAGACAAGTTGCCATGAATATAAGGGTTGACATGCATCTGAAAGAGGTCCTCCACAGAGCCCTTGATTTTCAATGAAACAACTAGCAGGCATTCTTTGAAATATAGTTATATTGGGCAATGGCCCAGTAAGGTTATTGTAAGAAACATTGCATACTATCAAACTCGAGAGCTTTGCGAATGAAGGAGGAAGTTGATCAAAAAATTGATTGTTGTTGAGATAAATAGACTTTTACAAAGTCAGGTTGCCTAATTCCGCTGGTATCTGCCCTGAAACCCTGTTCTAACTCAAATTTGAAGCGATCTGCAAGCCTGTAAGTTGACCAAGCTCTGGTGGCACAAGGCCTGAAAAGTAATTTCCACCCATTTGCAGTTCCGTCAAATGGGAAAGCCTTCCAAGAATGCCAGGTATCCTTCCCGACAGTTCGTTATCAGAAAGGAGATTTGTGGCCACTTAGGGACTCTCTTCTTGTTCCAGATGACAATCACAAGCCTAAATTGGACATTCGGCTTAATTTATTTGTTTTCTCTGTCAGCCCTTGTTTTGC
Organism: Torreya grandis; assembly: GCA_037957365.1. Taxonomy (NCBI): domain Eukaryota; kingdom Viridiplantae; phylum Streptophyta; class Pinopsida; order Cupressales; family Taxaceae; genus Torreya; species Torreya grandis. The sequence goes on along the minus strand of JARHVA010000171.1, from coordinate 233,141 downwards.
ATGTGACCAGTCATCCAAACAACAATGTTGGAGGCCCGAGTGGCACCCACTAGCTGGCATCGGATCTCATCCAAAAAACAATGCCACTCCTTTAAAACAAGGTGCTCTTTCTTGATGTCACAATGTCCCTCGGCTCATATGTGAGCCAACTCCTATGCAATCAAATCCGGCCTACATAATGTTTGGGCAACATAGTCCTTCTAATCCAAAGTAATATGGGGGTTTCGTGCACAAGTTTTCTTCGAATTTCAACGGTTCTGTGACCTGTCTGCTCCCTTTTCCGAATTCCTGCGGACTTTTTGTCCGAAAGAATTCCTTCGGACAAAAGTCCGCATAAATTCACTCCTTTGTAAAGCTTTGCCTTTTGAAACTGTCTTTGCCAAAACCTCCTTAACTTTTCCTTTCGCATCGGCTTTGTCTTCGGGCTTTGTTTGGCGATTCTGCTGGTTAAGCGTCCGAATTCCTTCGGACAAAAAGTCCGAAGGAATCCAATTTCCTTGTCTTTTGTCTAAGTCTTTGTTTCTGCGGCCCTTTTGTCCGACTGTGTTGACTCTTCACCTTTTGAAAAAACCCGGGGCTTCAAACGTGCCCTTTTGAACTGACAGCCAGTCCACGTGGCCTCCAGCAGGCAGTCTACGTGGTTCATATGGAAATGGATTTGGGAATGCACAGGGGAATAAGCCTTCTTGTTGCATGATATTACATAAGATATGGATAAGGATCATCGACGATAATGAAGAGAACTGAACTTATCATAGTAGCGGTGCAATGATTTAAATTTCATATGAGGAAAAAATACAGCTCTAATTCAAGTGTTTTGTTATAATATTCTCTAGATCTGTAAAGTGTGTTTCTTCAAAGGAGAACAAATAAAGCACATAAATTAGTAAAAGCAGCGAATGCCTTGGTTTAAAAAAGTCATGAACCTATAATACAAACATTTGGGGTGAAGCATTGAATATAGTACAATCCACCAATTTTTGGAGTACATTATAAAGATTAATAATTTTGAAATTCAAACCATTGAAAATTTGTTTATCATGGCCTTCATTTGTGTTGAACATCTTGACTCTAGATGTGGAGTGCTTATTCAAAAATCCGCATCATTATATCATTAAATAGATTATAAATATTAAAATTTAACTTCTCTCCTAGCATTTGCTTATAATCATCTTGATTCTAGATTCGGAATGTTTACTTCGAGAGGCATCTATATAGGCATATTTTCTTAAACTTCATATCTATCTTTACTTCAAATTTTTAATGGTCTTTGTTTCATGAGTCGCATTCCATTGTTCTAATGCAACTTAAATGCTTTTATTCTATTATTGAAATTCAGTGTACTTGAACCCAAGTTACAAATAAACAAATAAATCAAGGTTTAATGTCAGAGATGCAGTGCAGCCTTGCTTTGGCTAACATGTGAAAGCTATCCATAGCCTATTGGAAAAAATAAAAGGTTACGGAAAACAGCCAATGGCATAGACACGAAATTCATGGTCAGGAGTTGAAAGAGCTTTGGAGGAACTTCATAAAACAATGGTTTCAGTGTCAAAAAGGTGACATCGAAGAGTGGCCATGATTAATCTGCAAAATCAATGTGACCATAGGCTCTTGATGGTAAGATGATCTCTACAGGATATCAGTGGTCCATAAACTCATTGGAATTGGGGAATCATCTGCCAGGTATAATAAATGAGGTGGCATCAGAATGTTTGAGAAGTATTTTCCCACCAAAAAGTGGAATTTTAACTAAGCCCTTCTATACCGTGCGGAGAGGGCTCTAAACAGTAATTCATGTCATAACTTTAATTTGATATTGTTAAGATATTCCATTTAACATATGAACCCATGAAAATATTGTTAATCCATCAAGCGAAAAAAAAATCATCTTCATCAGAACTAATGAACAGGTTCAAGCAGAGGTCGAATACCTTTACACGATCAGCATCAGACAAGGGCCTTGTTACCACATCTTTATTTAAATTTTTTGCAACAAAATCAATCACAGGGAGCGACTCAATAAAAGCAGTTGAAGACATATCTGCAAAATGATAGGAAATGTATATAAAAATTAAATTAGAAATCAAAAAATATAAACGTTAACACAAATTTCTACACTGGTCCAAGTGTAGCAAGCAGCTAAAATTCATGAGAGAAAACAGAGCTATGGTTAATCCATGTGAATTGTATTTAGCTTAAACTTGTTGGAGTGAGATTCGAAAGCAGTACCTATATTAAGGGACAAACCCTGTCACTGCTAGTCTGCTACTGCTAGTCTGCTACCTTATTCTGCCGCGGCCCATATATTCTCAGTGTCTCACTGTCAAACGCTGTCACACAGGCTGCAAGCTGCGGGCTGCAATTGGAATTTGGGGGGAAATTGGAATGGAAATTATGAATGACCAGGCGGCAGGCAGTGGCAAAGAGTCAAAGACCAACATCACCAACCCTCTTCAACTACCCGGCAATTCATCAATGCCAATTGCTGAGGTGGAGTCAGTGGAATTTTGGAAATGTAATATATATTTAGCAGGCAAAGCAAACTGCAGTGTTCTCGAACCACTTAAATAATTATTTTATGCTTTTTAAATTAAAATAAGGAATTATAATAGTGATTATTGATTAGTTACTGGTTGATCATTGATGTAATGTCTGCCTCAATTTCCACATCACGCGTCTCCATTTGCGTTGAATCCCAACTTCCCATTTATTACCTAATAGTTTGGCTGGAACAGCCTGAAACCCTGGAGGCTGGACGCCGCTGGAGGTTAGACCGGGGGTCCCGGAGATTGGAGACTTGGAGTCCCTAACTTCGAAGTTCCTGTAGGCTGTACCTTATATAAAATTAGAACGGGCGTTTTTCAAAAGTGAACGTCAAAATGACAGTTTTTAAAAAAAAATCCCTGTCTTTCATTACAATTTGAAAAAAAATTTGGAAGTATTTTACGTTTAAAATGGTAAAAAACGTCTAAACGGGGGTCAAATTTAACCCCTGGGAAGAAGTAAGACAACACTACGCTTTGATGGTGTCATGTAATGGGGTGAGTATGTGCTCACAGCAAAACTTATATATTTTAATGATTGTTGGGTTTTAGTTTAGTTTAATTTGAAAGATATTTTGTAATTTTAATTGTTATTCTGATGGGCTCCACATGCATCTTAATTTGATCAGATAGAAGGACACGTGCACACTGCTGAGCATACTCTGTTTCATGGTCGAAGCAGATTTGTGGGCATCGACAGCTATGGACAATTGGTGGAGTGGTCTTGGCCTTGGTTTCAAGAAGATGAAGTCCAAGTGGTTGTTTTGTTGACAATGTGCGATTTGACTTTGGCTTCCAACGTCCATGTTTTACAAAGAGTGAGGGAGGAATTAAAAAAGAGGAAGAAGGAAAGACGTGGTAGAGGAAAGTTTCATATTGTTTATGTAGAAGCATTAGAGAAAAGTGAAGAGCATATCCGCCAAACCCCCCTCCGCCTGCCCAGGGGCACTCACGCTTGCATACCTGCCGATGATAAAGCAAGCCAACTATTTAACTTTGCTCTCTACAGTATGCTTAAAACTGAGTCCAGCTATATTCCAATTGAGTCTTCCCACACGTATATTGTGGGACTGAGAGTCGGGGTGCATAGAGATAGAAAATGGGTGAAGTTTGGGACTGATTTCTTTCCAGGTGATTACAAAGAGGAAGAATTGGAAACAAGGAGAAAAGATGATTTGCAAGTAATGACAGATCCTGGAGGTGGATTGAAGACACTATTCTCCCCTATTCTACTCTTCTTCCACGAATGATAAGCCGCAAGTAGCAAGGCATTTGCTGTTTGCTGTCAGCTTGGGATTTGGATAAACCCAATGGAGAGGATCAACATAAGTTAATGATAGAAGATATTATACAATCTCCAACTTTTTAAATCATTTTTGATAGCTCTTGAACTCTGTTAGTTGTTCTTTTGTGAAACTTTAATTAGAGAGATGATATGTTTCCGTATGGGAAGCTATGAAAATCAGTTTATATGTGAGTTATGCAGTTCTAATCTATGTAATGAACCAATTTTGGATGTTTCGTCTTGTTAATGGAAAATGACGTCCCCAATCTTAAATAATGGTGGTTAATTTATTTTATAAACATTATTTTTACAATTATGTTTATTTAAAATTGATCCTTTCATTTATAAAATTGTACGATTTTAAGATGTGTGTATTGATTATTAGTTTAAATTAAGTATTATTAAAGTATTTTTTATTTTTTGGTGGTCTTTGTCTCTTGTTTGAGCTTCTTCTATTAATCCCTTTCAACTCTCTTCTATGTTTATCTCTATTTTCAACTCTTCCTCTATCATCTTCTTGTCCTCGCCCAGGGTTCCCTTATGTTCTATAGTAAAATATAATCCTCTCCCATTCATCAAGATTTTTCTCCCCTCGACCTACTCAAACTCTATTGGTCGGTCAAGAAGGAAGACAAAAGGATTTTTGCGAGATGTATTGAATATATGCCCTAGTACCGATTCAATCAATCCTACAAGGGGGACTCCCTCGCTCAACCAACCACAAACCAATAAATTGCTTTGGTAAAGTGCTGGACCAACTAATTCCAATAATGTCTACTAAGTTGGTTCACGCACTCAACCAACAAAGGTGCAAGTGATAGCAAACCACTCAACCTTTTAGAGGCTCTACCTTGTTAGTCAACTCATTTGGGTCCTTTAGATCTCCAAGAGCTATCCCAAGAGCATGATTGACATTCATAGCTATATCAACAATGCCATTCACGTTCATGGTCCCTTTGTGTGCCCTCCTATGGCTAGAGTGCACTCAACCCCTTCATCCCACCTTTTTCTCTTTTTCACTATTTGATGTTAGTTTGTGCATCAATTTAAATTCAATTTATCTATAAATATACATGCATTATAGTTCACTTGGATAGACTGAGTATATGTCTATCATTCATAAGAATTTATTAAGTACTCACATATATTTTGGAGAGGTCAAGCACTCATTAGAGCATTTATCATTGTTCAAGGTAGTATTTCCCATAAACACTTTTGGCACGTGACCTATTTTTTCATATGAATGAAATTATTTTAAACTATGTATTTTAATATTTTTTGACATATTGTTTATTTCCTCAATGTCCAATAAGTAGACAATGCTTAAAATCCCATATAACCCATAGCATATACCCCTAATGATTCATTGTTTTCCTCAAGTTTAGAGAGTGTTGCTATTCTAGTGCAAGATGGAGAAGAAATTTGGTTTTAAGGTCATAAGTGTACATAAATAATTGAGCTAAGGAATTAAAGACCTAGAGTAGGCAAGTCTAATCATTAACTCATATATGACATGTTTGTCATCTACTATAAATGTCACTCAAGCTTCGTACCTACCAATAATGTCACTCGTGCTTTGTACATTCATCTATAATCACTATCATTTTTTTTGGCAAGGTCATTGTCATTGATGGCCATGCATTTTTAAGTTCTAATCTTGATGGATGTCACCAAATTTCATAATATTCAAGATACACCTCTAAATCCTATGTGTTTGTTGTCCTAGAATTGGAATAATTATTTAGGACTTTATTACTATTTTACAAAGAATATTTAACCTAGTTAATAGTAGTTGGGCATTTGTGTTATAATTTGGTTGTAATCCATATATCCATATTACATTTTGATGACTCTGTATTAACTTACATGCCTTTTGGATTGGATTTTTTAAAAGAAATCCACCCAAAACAAATTTATAGATCATATGATGAGTCTTGATGGAATGGGATTGACTAGGTTGGTGAATCCTACAAAAATATCTTTTATCATAATGGTGAAAATTAAAAATGACAATTTTTTAGTAGATGCAAAGGTGAATGTTGAATAATATTTATAATTTATTGAAAAATTTTGGCAAATTTAGAGGCAAAATTTGTAAAGACCAAGTTAAAATTATTACTAACATTTTACGATCATTGAATTTTATTTAGGATTATTTATAAAATTTTCACAATCAAGATCTACCAAAAATTAAAAGATCCATAAGGTAGAAACCACAACATAATAGAATGCAAATCAATAATCAAGTGAAAACCACTGCATAATTATGTTAGTCATTATAATAGAGCATCACAAAAATATAAACTTCACATAACCATGGTACCATTGTAGGACTACAAATAACACTGGTTAACTACCATATGTCTACAAGATCACAAAACTAAGTAAAACTACAAAAGAAGCCTAGAACTATAAAAACATTGAATCATCATGACATCCCCATAAACTAGAAAGGTTTACAATAGATAAAATAGGTTACAACTAATACTTGGTAGGATTCAAGGTAATTTTTTTGGGGAATCAAGAACTTATTATCACTTCATATAACTAATCGCATGATCTTTACGTAGCTTATATGCAACATACACTTATCCTTTGCCTTCCTATGACATACTCATAGTTGATATGAAATCTTACGCACTCATCTATATTGAGCATGCTCTCAATTTTGGGCACCTCACCCACACTTGCTTGTAGACCTATGTGCCCAACTTGCACCAGATCATAGTCATGCACACTCCTTTATGCCAAGCTTGCTTTTAGTCCTTTAAACTAAACTCATGCTTACTCTCAGTCCTGTGCACTCCCTTGTACCAAGTTTGCTTGCAGTCCTATGTACCATACTCATGCATGATCATAGTTTTGATCATTCTCCTGCATAAAGCTTGATTTCTATCATGTGTAATTCTCTAGCACTTGATCACAGAGCTATATAATTCACTCACACTTTCTCACATTCTTCCATTCCCAACTTATAGTTTCTCTTTGTATTACATGATTCACTCATGCTTGCTTGTAGTAGTGCACACGCTTATTATAGTGAATTTGTGTGTCAATTTGCTTTAATCGCATGGTAGTATAAGTGGTGTTTCTCAACCTAGAACCTATCAAACATCTAATTAGGTTGTTAGCCACCACGTACCTAAAATATCAACCATTTCAAATCATGGAAGATGAAATGACTTGTAACCATCTTCTTTGTAATTGACAACAATTGTAATTGGTCTTGTATTATTATGTATGAATGTGTAGCATGTGAATCCAACCATAAAGATGGGGGGGGTTAAATTCTCATGAGTTGATGCCATGCATTGTAAGCACATACATAATCATAATGATAGGTATCATGTTCAAAAGTATCTACCTTGTCATACATGCATTGTAAGAACTCTTTAGTCTAGCAAATTAAAGGAAGTGTTACCCATTTTGATCATAAGAACCTACTCTCCTAGCCTTGTTGAAGCTTTGTACACCTTTTTACTCTTTCCATATTATTTCTCATTGAGTAAATTTTGCATTTTTTCAAGTATAAGACTTTCGCTCCATTGAATATGTGTTGATTAATTTCTCTTCAAGTTTCACTATGCATATTTACTCTACACAACCGTACACATTGTCATCAATATATGGTTGTCCCCCACATACTTGGTCTTAGGACTCGTGGTGTGAATCATTGGTTTTAGATCACATACATACTTCATATCATTTTCAAGTGGCATTTAAACACGTGATTCTTTTCATTGTCTATTATAGTCATGGGAAAAGTGAGCAGGAAGGAAAACAACTCCTAGATGGAAGTGTCTCTTTCAGAGTATTTGGAAGAGAATGCATGATTGTTCAAAGAGATTTAACATATTTATAACTAGAACCAATAATTGAAATATTATCTCCAATCCAAGGAGAAAGGCTCAAAGTATTATCACGGATCAACTCACAATTCTTATGACAAACATAATTAATATCATTGAGACTATTCACCATGACCTTGTTCAAGCTAAGGATAAAAGTCTCCCTGTCATACATAATTTATTATAGGGGATATCTATCATGGAGAAATAAATTTATCACCTTAAAGCTAATTTCACAAAGTTTCAAGTTCCTGATCCTATAGTCATCAGCACACCCCCATGTCCAATTGCGACATGCAATGTAAAGATAATAACAAAAGAGAACCTTGTAAGTCCCTGTCATTCACTATTATTTGCTTTTTTGGAAACACCATTTGGAAATTTTGAGAATCACACCAAGGTAATTGGTTACAAGCTAGTAAAGAAAATGTGCTATGAAGATGAAGGCCTAGGAAAGCATGGACAAAACATCATCAATCCCCTCTATATGGAGATATGACCACACAACATGGGTCTTGTATACATCAGTTGTAACATAGTCAAAGAAGGCTTCATACACTCCTCACCATAGTCACACACCAATGATGCATAAAACCAATCATACAAAATCTATTATAAGGGATATATATCATGGAGAAATAACTATTCACATGTTAGGATGTGAAGCCACTATTCAAATATCACTATTCATGAGTACTATTCATGGGCACTATTCACAAGTCACTATTAATATATGAGGTGGAAATGGTGACTGGGTAGGTGAGGTGAAGCCTAGGTGATGTGGCATGCAAGTGTGGCATGTAGGTGATGTGGCAAGTGATGCAACATGATGATAATGTGGTAGGAGGGTCCTAAGGTGTTGTCAAGGTGGTGTGATGGGAGTGGGGCATAACACTCCACTAAGGGACATGTTTTGTCCTTTGTTATCACATGGGTTTAACACATGGTGCAAAAGACTAGAGGTCACATGGAAGATGAAGATAGGAAGAACACTATTGGGTGTTTAGACTAACTCGTGGAAGTGGGGTGATAACTTTGTAGTCATATGGAAGTGGCCCATGATCCTGTCTAGTGGAGCATACAACATGGGAGATGAAGATCAGAAGAGAATTAGTGTTTGTTGTCCTCACTTGTGGAGTGGGGGACAATGGTTGAAGCCACATGGAGGTGGCACTCATTCTTGTCTAGTGGAGAATCCCTTTTTGGAGACTTTTTCACATGATGACAAACATAATGGAGACCACATGACACCCCCACTATGAGAGTGGTGAATTTTTATCCAAAGCACATGGGGTGGCTTTTGGATTGCACATGTATGCATGTGAGTGGCTCTAGTGGGGTTACTATTGATCCCACTCAAATGTGGTGCCACATACTCCCTCTCTGTCTCTCTCTCTTCATTCTCATTATAAATTCTATAAAGCATTATGTATTCCTTTGTAATGGTTATCCCATTTGGGGATACCTTGGTGGATCAATCCTATTAGAGGATCCATATAAGCCTTGGGATTGCATGCTTGGAGGTTGGATCTTGTAGGCTAGTTTAGCTTGGTTCACAACCTGAATTCTTCAAGTGGAAGCATTGAGTGCTTAATATGTAAGCATTAAAGGAGTTGCTATGGAAGAGCTATTGTAGAAGAGAGTTAGATGCTGAGATTAATATGAAGTCTGGAGCTGCCATTTTACCCATGGTTTTTCCTTGCACATTACAAGGTTTCCATGTAATCTCTGTGTAATGTGTCCTCTTGTCTATTCTTTGTGTAACTTATTTTCTACTTTATTTACTTGCCCTATAGGATATAGTTCATTGATATAACAGGTAGTATTAGGAATTTATTCCTAACACTGTTCTTATAGTCATCAACACACCCTCATGTCCAATTTCAACATACAATGTAGAGATAATAACAGAAGAGAACCTTGTAAGTCCCTATCATTCACTGCTATTTGATTTTTTGGAAACACTATTTGTAAATTTTGAGAATCACACCAAGGTAATGGTTACAAGATACTAAAGTAAATGGTGTATGAAGACCAAGGCCTAGGAAAGCAAGGACCAAGCATAATCAATTCCCTTTATATGGAAATATGACCACATGACATGGGTCTTGGATAAATCAGTTGTAGCATAATCAAAGAAGGCTTCATACATTCCTCACCATAGTCACACACCAACGATGCATACACATCATGTTTTGAGGAAGATAGCCCAAGTGTTTCCATTTGTGCATCAAGTTCCTCGTCTCAACATCTTTGTGAGGAAGTTGAAGGTGTCGTGTGAGCATCCCAACAATGCTCCACTAAAAAATCATTATTTTAATGCATATAGGAAATTCAAAAGAAACATATTCCATGGTAGTGTAAAATTTGACACACATCTCAACACAGATGCTATGTGTAATCAATATTTCCATATTTTCAACTCCACTCACCATAAAATTAGCCTTAGGCATACACTTAGAATTTTAAGTATAAGAACCATGTGAAAAAAAAATTGTACCAATGAAAGCACATGCCTCGCTAAAAACATGCCCACTACCAGTGAAAATAACACCAAATGTCTCAACCATACCAACCACAAAGACACTCTCACTATAGATACACATTGCACTCTATAATTACCTATGACCATTATCATCTTAGTGGCCATAGAATTAAACATTGTTGAGATATTCATACTTTTTTTAATATACCAATGAAACAACTATTCCTTGTCCACCTTTTGGCTCTCTAATAGTATAACATAAATAATTATGCACTCATTGAAACTACATTGTGGATGTATGGACCTTGATAGTTGGGTAAAAGTCTTTTCCTCTCTACAACAGTCTTACCAACACCAAGATTTCCACTTCAATAATGTGGTGGATAATGAAACTTAATGTTATACATGTGTCGACACTAATTTATACATAACACACCTTGAATCATGTACCATCACCTCTATGGATCTGCACCATCAACATTCCAACTTTTATTGAAACAACACATTTCATGCCCACACATGAAGCTTCATAGTTGTTGGTCAAGTTAGAGCACATGAATTTTCTCAACTTCACTCCTGTATCTCAAAGTTTTGATATTGGAAGTCAAACTCAAATAGCGTATAGACCAATGGTTTTAGCACCACTACAACATTTAGGGGATTTCTACATTCTTGAGTATATAACATCCATCTAAGATGGCCATGCTTAATTTATAATTCTCTCTTTTACACAAATATTATTCACATATCTTGAGAAGGAAACATGAGTACATATAGTCCTAGTTCTTAGCATTAAGAGTGCAAGGATCAGTTACATCCTTTATCATTCACATTAATCCATAGTAGATTATACACTTTGATATTAGGAGCAACAACACAACTCTTAGCAACTTTAAGTGCACTTTTTTGAAGCTACAAAATGATGCAGTGGGTACCATTTATATTAAATAAAGGGTGAATATTTTTTTGGTAGATCTTATGTAAATTACTCTTCTCCTTTACCTTCCTACGACATACTCGCACTTATTATACAATCATGCACATTCCTCTATTTTGGGCTTACTCTTAATCTTGGGTACCATACCCATGCTTGTTCACAAACATACATGCCCAAATCACACCATATCATAGTCATACTAAGTATTACAAGCTAATATTTCTTTAAATCTTGCACACCATACTCATGCTTGATCTTAGTCCTGTGCATTCCACTTCATCAATCTTTCTTGCATTCTTATTCACCACACTCACACTTGTTTGTAGTCTTGTACACTCCCCTAAACCAAGCTTTATTTCCATCCTATGCACTACTCTAGTGATTTAATATATACCTACATACTTCACTCATGATTTCTTGTAGGTCCACACACCCAATTCATAATTTTTCTTAGTCCCACGTGCTTCACTTGCACTTTCTCATAATACTATGCATGTTTACTCCAGTGCATACATGTGTCAGCATGCTATGACCATGTGGTTTTCCAAGAGCCACTTCTTAGCCTCAAACCTATCAACCATCCATTAGGGTAGTTAGCTACCACATAATAGGGAAGATGAAATGAATTATAACTAAAAACAATTTTAACTTCTCTTTTATTTGTATGTATAAATATGTAACATATGAATCTGGTCACAAAGATGTTGTGGTAAATTTCCATGAGCCAATACCACAAATTTTAAGAACATACACAATTAAAAAAATATCAACTATCACACAATAGGGAAGATGAAATGAATTGTAACTGAAAACAATTTTAACTTTTCTTTTATTCATATGTATAAATATGTAACATGTGAATCTAGTCAAAAATATGTTATGGTAAATTCCCATGAGTCAATGCCATATATTTTAAGCACATACACAGTTAAAAATGATAGGTAACATGCTTTGATTATCTACCCTATCTTACACGCATTGTAAGCAATCTTAAGTCTAGGTAAATTAGAGGAAGTGTTACCCCTTTTGATCATAGGAGCTTGCTCTCCTAGCCTTTTTGAAGATTTATACACCTTTGTAATCTTTCCATATTATTTCTCATCGAATAGAAATTGCATTTCTATAAGTATAAGACTTATGCTCCATTGAATATGTTTTGATTATTTTGGGTCTAGTTCTACTCTCAAGCTCAAAATTAATTTGTATTATCTATTTATCAACTCAAGTGCATGACTAAACACTTATCCTGATTTGGTCAAGCATGAATCATCTTTTCATAGGCCTTGGTATCATGTAAAAAACTTTGTCATACAATTGCAATGTCTCTTAATATTTGAATGATGGATAAATGAGTTAAAAAATTAATGGTGATATGAAATCAACCTCTTATGGTTGGATAAATTCTAATTACAAAAACTATCAAGAATAGATAAGGAAGGAAATGACCTCAACTTTTTATTTATGTGTGCCATGGTAAACTTGTGAAGTTGTTCTAAAAACACTAAACTTAAAATGAATCTTCATAAGGATGAGAAATTTTTTTTCCATCTTATTCCCTAACCGAGATAAACATTCATTATAAATAGTTGTGAATTCCTTAAATAGGAGGACCAATAAAAAATTATGGCTTCTTGAGGAATGAATAAGCCTCAATGGTTAACTAATATGTTCTAAATTTATTGATTGTAATCACCTCTACTCTTAATTTTCTTAAGTATATGTATAGGATGATATGAGTTTTAATGTTGGGTGTAGTTGTGGTGTTTTGGCTCCCCAAGGTCACTCAAATTCCACAAATATGAGTATTTTAAGGTGCATCAAATGTGCCACAATTTTAACTATAGTTTGTTGAAGGAAGCTCACAATTATCTCTAGTATACTTGTGGGAGAAAAATGCCCTTTATTTCTCTAGCATTGTTATCTCAATTTTTTTTGGTGGTCATCTAGGATTTTCTTTAAGATATCCAAGAATTCAGATATAATGTCTTTGTCATTTTTGAGGCATGTGAATAGAGTCTCGAAAATTAATAATTTCATCTTCCCTTTTTTGTGAAGGATATATGAATCTCTATGTGCTATAAAATTATTGTATAATATTATAAAAGGATGCTCATTTTTTATACAAATGGTAAACAAAAAACTTTGTAATGATAAGTTAGATTAAAAAGATTAATACAAGGAAGTTTCTTACAAAAATAATGTCTCCCATGAATTTATGCCAATTTTGATTATTTTTTATTTGATAGGGTAAAACACTTTTGAAACAAGAGCTATGAACCGAGAAAGTGAGGGTTTTGAAAATTAGGCCCACATCCAAGCACAACAAAGAGGTAAAATGATCCCCTAATAGCCAAGTCTATCAAAGATGGTTTGAAGTCTCCCCAAACCTTTAACAAGTGCAACAAAGGTACCCATGACCTTGGAGAGATGAGATAACATGAGGGTTTTAAAGATTCCCGCAACTAGGGGTTTTAAGGGTCTTGTAACCTACTAGTACAATAAGATAGGTTTTGAAGGTTCCCCCAACCTTTAACAAGTGGAGTAAAGATCCCTAGGATCAAGGCAAGCAAGAGGACAAGAGGGTTTTAAGGGTCTTGTAACCTACAAAACACAAAGATGTTACTAAATAGTGAATCTCAAAGGGTCATCTCCCTTCATCGCATATTCTCTAAGGGAACTAAAAACTAGATGATCCACTAGAGAAAGAGGTATTTTTCTAGTAGGGTCTTCTGTATAGCCTCCATACAACAAAATTATAGTAGACAGGTCTATCCTTCCACTAAGTTTCATAACTTGGCAAAGCACGGTTAGAAATAAGATACAAAACATAAGTTCAAAAAATATAAGAAGGTCTTCCACCTCCTAGGCTTTCTACATAAATTCCACATAGCTGAGTCATAATAAGTGGGTTGATCCTCCCACTTAGATCCATAATCATCACAAAACATGGCAAAAAACATGATAATTTTAAGGTTCCCACAACTAGGGGTTTTGAGGATCCCATAACCTTGAGAACACAAAAATTATTCAAAATAGTGAAATTAAGGACACTGATAGACAGAAGACCTTCTAGAGGAGAAGGTTTTCTACCACCTGATTCATCTATCTAGCCACTACACAACCAAATCAAAGTGAGTGGGATTTTCCTCCCACTAAGGTTCACAAATAGAATAGAGCATAACACATCCCCCAAAAAAACATTGTCTAAAACTAGATTGAGACCATGAAAACCTAGAGCTTGATGGAACCAAGGGTGGGATCCTCTAACATCCACCTTATAGAAGATAAAGGAGGCAATAGAATAACTGAGTCCTCCTAAGTTCAACAAAAGGCCTTTCACAGAGAGAAGATATTTGAAAAGGACTACATAAACCATACCTAGATAAAATAAATAGATATTACCATTTTCCAAGAAAGTGAGAAAGGTTAGATTGTGGATTCCTCTTATAATCATGTCACTAAACAAACCAGGGGAGTGGATTCCTCTAATACCCATCTTACCCCAAAATAGTAACATGAGGTGGGATCCTCCATCATCCACCTAGCCCAAGGTTAATAACATAACAACCTTGTCATAAGAGACCAACAAGCTAGAGTAGAGCCAATTTCCTCCCTTGTTTTAAAATATTTTGATCCCATAAAAATCATAAGGCCAAAACCCAGTGAGTGGTTTGACCCCATCATCACACCCCTAGTCAAAAATCAAGGCAACATAGGGGGTAGGTACTTACCAAAACCAACAAGCCAAATGTAATGCAAGTTGTCAAAGGAACTCCATTCTGATTGTTTCTTCACATAAGTGAAATATATCGCCCAAAGAAAATGTAAGAGCCATGAAAACTTAGAAAAGTCTCTTAAATACCCACTATATAGTTGAACAAATTTTACCCAATCGTTGCTATCTGTTGACCAAGGAAAAGGTGAGTGAAGGATGTCATGTATTCTAGGAACCCATTCACTAACATCGGCATAGGTGAAAGTGGTTTTGGAGGCCTTTAAATCTACTTCCCATGAAGGTTATATGTTGTAGTCATCAGGGTTCATGAGGGTCTGCTCTTTTGATGCTCATACCATCAAAGGTCCACCATAACCTCTCCACAGCTTCACCTCAGACCACCCTAATCATAATCATCATCTTCCTCTCCATCTCCTCCTCTTGCCTCCTCACCCAAGCCTTCCCACCCACTGTCTGGTTTGAAATTTCTTACCATTACACTCTCAATCGATGCCATCAATCAATTTTGATTATAACTATATTGATATTTTGTAATATGTTCCATTATGTTGGTTTAAATATCTATTTATGCACTTAATAAAATATTATTTGCATAGATGGTTTCGGTTCATCTAACTTAAGTTTATATTTGAACAAAACTATGGGGACACTAATAAAAGATAACATATTCTTATATTCTATAAAATAAATCTTAAGATGAGATGTTTTAGGAGGGTGAAACATTCCTCTCAACTTCATCTATAGTTTTATTTTCGTATATTTTTCCTATGTGCTTCTCAATAGTATCCAATTTTAATCACATTGTCTTGTCCTCATCAATTTTCTAAATACAAATTATACATTTTCATTCGTTGGGAGATTCATTTGCATTTTAATTTTTAACAAGTTTAATAATTTATAAGTGGTCACCCAATCTAACATGAAACTCCTCCTGAAGTCCCATTGTCTTACCTTTATCTTTCTGATAGGATTTGGCATCCAAGGAGTATTTAGTGTCAGTCATTAAATTATCATTAAACTCATTATAGGTTTCATTTTGGTTGTTATCATCATCCCTTGATAGTTTTGAACACTAGAGACATAAGACATGACAAAGATGATATTTCAAAATAAGATGAAATACTTCAAAAAGTATTTGTTAATATTTTTTACACCACTTGGAGTGTTTTTGGGACATGTAGTTTTATATGAAAGCATTCTTGCAAACCAACCAAAAGTGACATCTATTCTAAATTTTCAAACACCTAAAAAATATTTGAATGGATTCAAACTAGATAATATCTTGAATATTAGATTAAAATTTCTCTAACATGCACATATTTTCATCACATCATAAGGAGAGTACCACAAGAAGATGATTATCACAAAGGTGGTAATATTTTTTAAGCTTAGTATAACTAAAAATAGATTCATAGATTATGAAAAAAATTAAATACAAAAAAATTCTCCAAATTAAGAATCTTCTACTGTCAAGGTTAAAAAAATATATTATAAAAGGTATAATATTTTTGTTGTATAATATTTAGTTTTATAATATTTTTCCTTGAATATTTATATTAAAAATATTTGGATTGTTGTTGAGATATGTAGTTTTCAATGAAGATATTCTTATAAACCAAAAAAAGTGGTAGTTATTTTGAACTTACAACCACCTATGGATTATTTAAGTAGAATTAAAATTAGAGAAGAGCATGAAGATGTATAATATTTTTCTCTAATGCACAGATTTTTAGAGTGTCCCAAGTGGGATAGTGTCTAAATAAGATAAATGTCACAAAGGTGGTAAGGGTTTTAAAATTTAGCAAAAATAAAAATAGATTTATATAATACAAAAAACTTCCACAAACTAAAAATAGCTTTGCATAATTACAAAAAGCTTCATAAAATATGACAAGCTACATGGATCTAAAAATAACATTGTGTAATAGTTAAATCTTTACATAAAAGCAATAAGCTTTACATAGAAATAATTTCTCTTAAAAGAAAAAAAGAATTGTATCAAATCCTGAAGGGGAGCACATCATAAAAAATTACCACTCTATAAAAAAGAAATTTTCTAATAAGAAGAAAATTATAAAAAGGCACAAAGAAGGGAAGAAAAAGGGAAAAAGGCATTTATAGTTTTTGGTTCTAACACTAAAATCATGAAAGTGGAGGAAGAATTGAGAAATATATAAAAAAGAAGACGTTGAAAATGATTTAATTTTCATATCTCAAATCACTAAATCAGATTCCAAAGCCTATTGTAAAAGCCATAAATTTTTTAGAGCAAAAGAAGGCTAAATTAGAAGGTAAGACCAGATCCAAAAATTAGGGAAAATGGCATCAATCACAATAGATAAATTGGATGCATTAGGGATAAGGATTCAATAAATTTAAAATCCTAAAGAGTTCCCATAAGTATTGAAAGCTCAATTCAACGTGGAGTGTGTGTAGATGAGCAGAGACAAAAAACAAGAATTTTTGATGGAATAATATGTGATGGGTTTACATGCTAATTATATTTCCTAATTTATTATTAGAGAGTTTTGGAAAATGTAAATCCTAGTTGATGAAAATAAATGGGTGCTCATAAATTCATACAAGGGAATGGAAAATACTGAATGGACAAAGCTTCTCAACTCCACCATTCTTTAGGGTGATGATTTTTATTGTCTATATGGTTATCTAAATAAAATAGACAATATGATTCATTAGTAGAATAAGTTATCATTCCTAATAATAAAATACCTTAGATAAGGTAACAAACTTACAAAATAAAAAGGATAATATAACTTGCTATCTTTCAAAGACCTTACCATCTATAATACAAAAATTTAAGAAGATATATGAGTGAAAGATTAGGGTGAGAGATGTTATCTCAAATTTTATTGAGTATTTTGAGGTAAAAAATATCGATGAACATATTAGATATAATTTTTGCACATAACTAAGGAATGGAAGGAAGTTACAATAGGATTGATCACCCTTACACATCATATGGTGATCTTAAGTTTTTAATTCAACTAGATGGAATACTTTTTCAAAGAATTGAGAGATAATTTTTCAAATATAGTCTTAGATAAAACTCAATTATACATTTTTGTTGGTTCTAATATTATTTTTTAAACATAAGTCTTTAGGTAGATTAGTCAATATTTTACACACTTAATAACCTAAAGTAGAATTAAAAGAGTGTGCATTTTTTGAGGAAAAATGATGTATTTAAATACAATAAGGCATAAAATAGCATATCATTTTGGATATTAGAGTTCAATGTTGAAATTAATTTACAGTTCCACAAATTTTTATCAATCAATATTCATGTCATATATATGTAAAGTGTACAAGGGATAACACTTACAATATGTCTATGAAAGATACCCAAGTGGACTTAATTGCATTACCATTTCTACCTAGTGATGATTTGATGGTGAAAGAACTAGTGTCATGGAAAGTAATATTATTGTGAAGAACTAAATCCCAATTTATAAAAAGAGCCTTATTAAAGACATGGAGAATAAATCAAATAAAAAATAAATGAAAATAAAGAATCTACAGACCAAAGTAGAAGAGACAACTAAAACCAAGAAAAAGACAAGGATATGTAGAGAATGAGTAGGGAATTATAAGAAGAACAAAGAAGGGTAAAATGAAGTAATCACCACAATCACAATATTAAGAGAATGTAGAAAATAAAAAAGGAGTGGAAAGTTAGGAAAACACAAGTGTAACAAATAAATCTTGAACTATTAGGAAACAACATCTCATGTAAGTAAACCCAACACAATATGCTTAATTATTATGTGGATTTCCCAATGAGAAATTATAACTTTCTCAAAATGTTATTCCATTGAAGATGTGGCGGGCGGGGGGGGGGGGGGGGGGGGGGTGGCGGGGGGGGGTGGTAAATATGGAATGTCAGCATTTAAGAGGCCTTGGAACCCAATTACATTAAGAATTATTAGAAATAAAACATCCATAGGTGAAGGGATGATAATAACTTAACCCCAAAAATACTTTTTACTAGAGTCCAACATATACCTCAAGCCATTCTAGTTTTTTGTTTAGTTCATGTAGAGGATTTTTCAAATGTGTAAGAAGTAAGTATGTAAAGCATGAATATGAGGATGTTGAGGAAATGACCCTAACCATATGGACTTGAAAATGTTACACAAAGAAAGAGTGATAATATCCAAATGATAATGTAGTATCAGGAGATCTTGGTACAAATTTATAGAGCTCATATGGAAAATGAACAAGGGAAGGATATCTCATCCAATCCATAACATTCCACAGTAAGCTAGAGTGAACCCTCTCCAAGGATTAGGGCATTCCAAGATATTTTAGGAGTGGTAGAAATAATGAATATGAAACTCAATTCCAAGGGCATGAGTTGGAGAAAACCTCCATGGTTTATAATAAACCCAACACATTAAAACCCACTATGACAAATGTTCTTGGAGAATACTATAACTTAATGATTTTAATAATAACACTAAATTATCAAGAGAATAATAAAATGTAATGGTATCGATGGTTGTAACATAAATGTAAAAGGATATTATAAAAATTCATATAATAATGAATGGCTTAAGCATGGTACAAGAAACTAAGGATACATCTAAGTAATGTGAGATGGCATTTAGAGATCAAAGGGAAAATAACTACCTAGTGAACCCTAACCCTATTTTCAATCCTTCCATTATATATTTATGGGGATAGGTTGATGAAAGGGGAAGTGAGCATGATGAAATACATGATCAAATTAATCCATCCATTGAATATATAATAGTTTATTTGATAGAGATGGAGAATATAGATGAATACTTGCCCAAGGAGTCACCTCAATAAACCATCCTAAAAACATCACTATAATTGAAGACCATTGATCATACATCCCATAAGGATGAAATTTATAAATTCACCTCCACCTAGGAATCTAATAATGTGGTTATAAAATATATTTTGAAATGAAAATGATAATATGGAATAATTATACTTGGACAATATGTAAGTTCGAGAGGGAAAGGAAGAGTTTGGAAGTTTAATTATAAAGATTAGTGAGTCAAGTTATAACAAATAATACCTGAGGGTAGTAGAGAATAAAGATTCAAAATTTTAACAAATGAAGAGAGGAGAACAAGTGAAACATAAAGATAGTTCTATGGATCTTAGTTTAATAAGTTGGAAAAAGAAATTTAGATGATTTTCATTATCACATACTCTATCTATGGTTAATATAATTATTGCTAATAGAAGACAGATCTAGATTGATACAACTTTTTTTTAAAATTAATTTAATATAAAAGTTTAAAACTAACCCTAAATACTTATCTATCAAAGAGAAGATAGTTTTTTTTTGAAATTTGGAGTTTGACATTGATTCATGAATATTAATAATCCATAGACACTACAAATAAGTTGCAAGAAACATTAAAGAATAGTGATTCTTAAGAATACAAGAGGTTTGTCACCTTCAAGGATTCCCTAACCCCCAAAAATTGTGTAAATTGGTGGAACAAATTACCAATTTGATTTCAACATTGAATTGAAAACATGAACATTTTATAGACATTACAAATAAATTACAAGACATAATAATGAATAAGGATCCTTAAATACTACAAGAGGTTATCAACCTTCAAGGATTTCCTAGCCTATAAAAAATTGTGTAAAATAGTTAAACAACTTACTATAATTAATTGAAGGATTACGGAGGGTCCAAATCATAGGTGACACAATAAATGTAGGAGCTTCAACAAGCACTCACAACTTAAAAAAAAATAAAGTCTCAAGAATACGAAGTTTCAAGCCTAGAAAGGCCATTTTATTATTAAATAAATTAAGGAAATCTTAGATTTTCTAGCTAATGAGTTGAATTTAATGAAACATATAGTATTATTTAGAATAATCTATTTCAATATGTTTTTTTCCTAACATTTTGGATCTCACTGCTAGATCTATATTTAGGTGAATAAAAAATGAAGCCAATGCTTCATAAAGAAGAAAGGAGTTTGGATCCTTCAATGACATCCTTAATACATTGATCCCTAATTTTCATCACTAATATAAAGTTCCAAACCTCAAAGGGCAAAATAAAATTTTATTTACACATTAATTTTGTCTTGGATGTGTTTGTATAATTGGATTATGGTTACATCAAAGTAAAAGAGTCTCATATATCTACATGCATCAGTTCTAGTCATTAGACATAAACTTGTTTTAATAACACCTGATGAAGTCATGGCTATAGGTCCTAGTGAAAGTATTCCTTACACCACATAGCCCAACTCAAACCTCCACACAACATATACTTAAATCATTATTTTCACTAATAAAATGATGGGCTATAAGCTTCTTGAGCACAAACTTACAAATTATGTCTTTCATGCTTCATATCTATACAAAGAAGCCCCAAGATATCATATTTAGTCCTCATACTTGGATCTATCTCTCTCACTCTAAAACATTAGCTACATGTTATGATTTGAATTGAGATGCAACATGCAATTCTATATTTACATTAATGTAGTCACTCAAATCATCACACAAACACTTAAGTCTATAGGCTTGATTTTTCCTTTCAAGATATCTTTTTATTACATAAATTTGGTATAATTTTCCTTCTTGGATAGAGGTTCCTAAAATTCTAGACCAACACACACACACACACACACACACACACACACACACACACACACACACACACACACACACACACACACACACACACACACACACACACACACACACACACACACACACACACACACACACACACACACATCTATTTTGGTCCAATAACTACCATTAATATTTCACTGTGCATCTTTCCAATTTCATTGGTCAATGGATTTTTAATTAAAAAATTACAAACTACCTATAAAAATGGATCCCCATGCAAAATTTAATTTAAATTTCACCAACTCACATCATCTATACTCATATGTCTACCACATAATTTGTAGACACCTAAAAACTACATGTGATATTTTTTAGTGTCCCTTACCCTCAAAAATCTAACTAGGCTCATTAATAACCCTAATGTTCCCAAACACTTTTTAACTCATCATTTAATTCACCCTTTTTTACCAATTTTTCCCTATACCTATGACCGTCGATGATTACAGTAACCCCCAACGATTAGCCTAACCATCGATGGTTAGGTCCCCTCTTCTGCTTTAGCCAACTTTAAAGCATGGCCAACTCATTGTGCAAGATTGGTAACTTCCTAAATGATAACTCATTTTTAAAACAAAGCTTTTAAAGTTACAAAAATAGGCAACTTTTCCCTTGATCAAATTAGCAACTTCCTTCATCTAATTTAGTAACTTCTACCTATAAAGGAAGTAGAGGATCAAGGGAAATTAAGGAGGAGTTATCAACTATCAGGTATTCAAGCTTTCTTACAGGTATTCAACATCCATATCAACAAGCAAACATCATCACTCGAGATCTGAAACTCTTCAAAATCACTTTGGAAGGCTTGAAGTACCATCACTCTGGCCACATCACTTCAGACTTATTCCACTTCGTTATAGGTATTTTTTGCTTATATTATTTGATTTATCTATTTTTAGTACCATTACCTTACCTAATCCACCTATACCTCATTTTCAACTTTCCAGACTCATATCCACCTCTGTATACCTAAATCCCCAATATGTACTTTTTGATTTATTCACCTCCATATTTACACAGGCAACCACCAATGATTCTCCTAACCACCGATGGTTAACTACAACCATCGATGATTACCCAACCATTGATGGTTTACCTCAACTATTGATAGTTCTCCTAACCATCAATGGTTCCCTGTGGAAGTATTTTCTAGCAAGAAGTTTTTACCCTTCTACCTCAAATCAAGGCCTACTTTCTATGCTTCCCTTTGATCACAAGACCCTTTTTGTTTTTTGGAACTAGACCTCGACCATTTTAGCATTGAAATTTGATCATTTTCTTTAATAAGTGATTTGTCACTTAATTTTTAGCATGCATTCACTTTCTTACATTGGATGCAAATATCATCTTTTATCATTTTAGACTTGATTGTTATAAAAGTGGATTGACAACCTCATAACAAGCATTGTGATTCTTGGATCTAGCACACGCTAGGTAGTTCACTTAACCAACCATTTAACTACCCCATTTCAAGTGTTTTTGCTACTTGCAGGTTATCCTTCCTAGCCAAAGAGGAGTTTCCACCATCTGTATTCATGTGCACATTCTACCAGATATTATTCTATACACCCTAATCACTATATTTCTTTTATTTACTTTCAAAATTAAGAAATGAGGAAAAGAAACTGAAACATTTTGGCATGCCCAGTGGAACACCTAAGTTTTCTTGGGTTCATAGATGTTCTAGGACATTTAGGTTTGCATTAGTGAAATTCATTTAGTTGTCTTTTGTTCTTTCTTTATATAAAATCAATATGTGTGTGTGTGTGTGTGTGTGTGTGTAATTTTTAGTTTCATACCTCCTAGGATTAGGATTGAGTTTTCATATTTTATTTAATTGCATCTTAGCTATTATATTTTCATTCAAAATAAATAAATAAAATTCCTTTTGATTAAAATTGACTACATACATTGTTTGCTTGCTTGTATTAGTTCATCTAGACTAATTAAGTAAATCAAATTAATTATAGAACCACAAATGTTACACAAATCAAAAACTTGCAAAATCAACACATAAAACATACCTGAGATAAGCCCTAACTAGGATTTCATCACCTAGATATAACCTTACCCCTTCTCGGCTATCCTACTTGGATTTCACCACCAAGGAGAGAACTAACTCAGCTCTCTGGTTAAGTATAAACTTTGAACTCAGTATATTTTGGCTAAGCACCTGATACACTTACCATTATGGGATAGTGAAGTGAGGGGGTAGGCCCTAATACCAAGCCACGTACCAAAGTTCAACATAGATTTTCTCTCTTGAGCATCTAAACAACCTGAAATTAGCCCTAGACTACTTATTTAGTACCCAATTTATAATCCAAATCTTCTTTCACACTTCAAGGCATACACCAAAATCAATTTAAAATTAATCCTAGGATAAACATACTTGTAGTGGATATATTGATTGCTTTGAATTATTTTTGGTTGCTCTTTGTTTGAGGTGTGAGTTTCATCATAACATTTTTTATTTCTCATATGGTCTTTACTAGACAACAATTGAGAAATCAAACTAATCAGCCACCTCCATCCTTTTCTTCCTCCATGGTGCATAATTATAATGATGAGGGGACACCTCATCCTTTCCTCCCTCCTACCATAATTTTGGTTGTATCTAAAGGTGATGATGACTTCATCACTTTTCTTGACAGCAATCAAGTATCTCTTCAACACTACCTTAACACCATGCCCCATCGAGCCTCCCTTGATTCGGTTCCTCCTATTAACCCTCTTTATGGAATACCCTCTCATCTTATGGTGCTTTCCACTTCAAACCAACCTTTGCTAACCCCTACCTCACCTTCTTCCAACATTCCATCCACCACTACCCAAACTCAATCGAATGTTCCACCTTCCAACCAAACACCTCCTACCATAACCCATACTTCACATGTAGATTCATCCCTACCTTTGGTTACCTAAACCCCACTTATCATGGGGTTATATTTTTCCCCCACTTCATCCCTTCCTTTAACCTCAACCAATCCACCAAATTTTACCCTATTATAAAGCTTGGTGCTTTCTATACCACAATCCCTCCCACCTATTAACACTAGGGTCAGCACTCAAATCTACCCCATCTCAACCTACCACCTCAACCATACCCACATATGTTCCCCAATAAGTGCCTAACCCAACCTATCAACTTAGGGATCATACCACCTTATACCCAACCATTCATTCCCATTAGCTCATATGTGGCTCCATCTCAACCTTTTGTTACCCCCTATAAATATGTGGTCTCTTCAATGCCTTCCAGTAGCTAACTTTATATATCGGCTTCTTAGCCTCAACACAATGCCCCCCTCAATTATGCATCTTCCCAACCTCAACTGGATTTGATCAAGATTCTAATGGACAAAATGACTAACTTGGATTTATCAAATTTTTGGTCTCATAAGCTCTTATCTTATGACCAAATTTGCAACTAACCTATCCACCAATCCATTCCCATCCACTTGTATCCTCCTTAATGGGAATTGCCTAAATTTTCCAAATTTACAGGCAAGGAGGACCCACAATAACATTTAAGAGCATTCCATCATTCATGTTACTTGATCGCATATGATGATGCTCTCCTCCTTTGAGGCTTTATAATGTCTTTATCAGGACCTACCTTGGATTGGTATAGCAATCTCCCTACTCAATCCATCTTCTCATTTTCCCAACTAGCCCAAATCATTTTGGAACATTTCTTAGTCAACATAACTAAAAGGGTTTCCATAACTAAACTCTATTCCATCAAACAATTTGAGGACGAGTCCATTATTAATTTTTTGGCTAGATGGAGAGGCCTCATCAACCAACTTTATTTTACCTTACCCCAACTTGAATTAATCTAAACTTTGTCCAAACTTTCTAAACATTTGATGAAGCATTTTCCATGGCATGAAAATTCAAAAATCATGCCATTGATGAGGGGAAACTAAAATTATGGAGTAAGAATTCCACTTTTAAACCTAATGATTCTACCTTAGCCAAAACCACCAATCAAACTAATACCAAGGTAAAGGCATCTACAAATTTAGTGGTTTTGAAAACTTCTCCACCTCTAACTATCAACCAATCAAATCAAAACAACTCTCCCAAACCTCCTTATCAACAAAATCAAGCCCAAAACTGAGCATCTCCAAAGCAATATACTCCCACTATGGAATCAAATGCATTTATTTTGGATAAACTACTCAAGGCCAAACTTATCAAAATTCCACCCATTAAACCACCCAAACAATTCAATTCTTCTCATCCTCTACTTGGGTGCTATAATGAAATTGACCACTATGCTTTTCATCAAACCATTAGACATGACATTAAGAGATGTAATACCTTTGAAAGTCTTGTCCAAAATTTCATTGATAGTTGAGAGTTGGTATTTGATAACCTCAATGCTCCCCCTAACCAATCTCTTCACATTTTATGAAAGCCTTTTCCAAACCATGCTCCTTCCACACAACATCATGATAGTAAGCCTGAATCATCTAACTCGTAGGAATCACATACAATAAATGTTATTAGTAATGTGCCCATTATTGATTAAACTGCTACATCTACCACCCAAATAGAGGAAACCAACTTACCATCCATTCCTTCTGATACCCAAATGTAAGAACCCATCATGCCTCTTTCTCCAAACATTAAAACCATAGTCTCATCTACTCCTTCTTTGATGGAAATACCCAAAGAGACCAATATTGAATCAACCACTTCCTCTACTCTCCCAATCCAAATGGAAGAATCACCAAATTATTTGAACATTATATCCAAAATAGAAACCTTATTCAAAAAAACCATACTGAACTCTTCTATTCCCTATTTGGAAATCAATCCATAAGAAGCCTTTACCTTGTCCACCTAATCATCACTTTTGGAACTACCTACCAATACCAAAACCAAAATCATACCTTCCACCATAGCCCTTCTTTCTTATCCACCTAAGGGATTATTCTTAGAGACTAATGGTCAAGGAAATGTACCCATTTATAAGCCCTTCTCAAGGTTAGTTCAAAGTTTAGAGTTCACATCTCAGCCTAACTTTGATTGAGCTACCTTTTGGCACGATTAGGCCTTATCCAAGCAAATCTGAGTCCTCAACTCTGCATGAGTCTACCCTTGTACCTATTATCACCCCTTCACTAGTTAACTATTCTAAAGTCATAAATAAACCATCTCAAACACCTCTACTTAAAATTTCTAATTCACTTCATGTTTCTTCCACCAAACTAATCAAGAATTTGGAGATTCTTCCCACACCTAGTCATTCTCACCCTCCTTTAAGATTGGACTTAACTCCCTCAAGCTCACCAAATCCAAATCTAATCAATTCCATCAATAATTAAAGCTTACCTAAAAATTTACCTTTAACTAAGCCCATATCACCTCCTTCACATCTACCTTATATATTAAGACCTCATCCTTCCACTATCAAACCATCTTCATTTCCTCCATCTTTAATCACCAAACCCTCTAGTTATTTATCCTTCTTAACCAACTTGTTCCCATTTACTCTCCCACCAATAACCAAATGTTCATCATCAAAAAAATTTACATCTAAATCTTTAACCCACAAGTCAATCATATCTAAGAAAACCCAACCACACCCATCAGCCAAAGTCACTCCTAACAATGATTCCATGAAGAAACCAATCCTAAAACCTACCTCACCTTTGTCAAAATCCTAGACAACTATTTTTCAAAGGTTGTTGTAAACCTCCTCTATAAGCTTATCCCCAATCAAATCATTTGACCCATCTCATCCTAGGCTAACTTGGTTCAATGATAACTTGATTTGTCTTTACCATAGGACTCCTGGGCATGATACAAAGAACTACAAGGCTCTCCAAGCATATATCCACAATATTTTGGATGAAGATGATCTATTATAATAATTTCTAGTGCCTAATACATTACCTAACCCAACTATCCAACAAACTCCTTTGCCCTCACCTAAAAGCAAAGGGGAGGAACCAAACAAAATGTCATAACCCCTTATCCATACCATTCATATGGTGACCCATTCCTAGGCCCAATAGAAGGATAAAGAGAAATCCAAAGTATCCATCCCTTGGACTTATCTTTCAACTTCTAAACCCACTGAATAAACCCATGTCTATTCACCTTCACCCTTGCAACCATCTAAACCTAAAGTCTCCCTTCTAGGAGCTCCACCTTCCAACCCCATTCCATTCATCTAATAGCTCATGTTAAAATAACTCCACCAAACACTAACAAAAATGAGCCTCTATGATCTAATCAGCTCCTCACCCTAACATCACCAGACATTAATGGAGGCTTTATATTTCATAGAGGTCTAACCAGATGATTTACAACCTCTTGCCTCCTTTGTTGGAGTTCTCTACCATTCTGCCCTTGTAACTTTTCAAGATTTTGAGATTACACCTTTCCAATAAAAAGATCCAAACCCTCCCCTATTCATCATAGCATACATCAATAAAGCTCACATCAGATGGGTAATGTTTGATGGGGGAGAAAACATCAAAATCATATCTTCATATTCATACGATCAATTGTAACTACCTAAAAACATCATTTCTGAGAGTTCAACGATCCTTTGCTCTTTCAATGATACCATGGCCACCACCTTAAGGACCATTGTTCTTCATATCCATCTAGGACCTCACACTATTCCTGATCTATTTTATGTTATTGAAGGTGATTTATAATACAATGTGTTACTTAGACACCTTTAGATTTTAGTTATGCATTACATCCCTTCTACCCTACACCGATGTGTCAAGTTTGAGCATGAGGACCAAATTATTACAATCAAAGTCGATCTAAGTCCCTTTGCCTCTTGCAATATGACATATCAACCCAATGATGTTCTCATTCCTTATTCATCTTCCATGTCACCCACTTATAATAAAACATCTACACCAACCCAAAACCTCCATACCTATACCTTTAATAATGATGAAACATCAATGAGCTCAACCATCCCCTCCTCTCAAATTCTGATCAAGGACCCATTTCAATCCACTTTTCAATGTCTCTCACTTGGGGAATATTGAATTTTGGCTCTAGATGCTTTTATCACTCTGCATGAATCTTCAAAATGACCCGTCTTATGACCCCAACATTAGAACCATCATCCCTTTTAGGCTCCCAAACAATCAAATAAATTTTATCTATGGGGGACTTGATCGACCACTCCTTGCTCCCACCACCACTCCATATATTCAACCTTTCACCTCCAATTTATCCTAACTAAGCAACCCAACCTTTTCCAAAACCTATCTTCATCATTGTTCTTGGTGTGAACTAGGAATTTTACTCAAGATAGGTGATTAGTATTGTGTTAGTCTAGAAATGCAAATAAATTGATAAAAACACACTAATTAGCATACATATCTAGGCCTAGTTACTACGGTGAGCTTAATAAAAAAACAAATGAAAAACATAACTAAAAATTAAAGAAAAACAAGAATCCTTCACCTTCCTTAGATGCTCCAAATGCTTATTATAGTGTCTTACTCGGCTTGTACTCATGAAGTCTTCATCAAAGTATGCTTGGCTATCTCCTCTTCTCCTTGGTACCTTATGGCTTTGGCTTGGCTTGGCTCAATATTTTGGCATCATAACTTTGGCATGTGAGAGCTCTTGGAATCAATTTTTCATGGTAACTTTGCACAAATTAAGCTTAAAAATGATGTTCATGGCCTCTCTATTTATAGATTTTCAAGAATGACTAGAATCAATCATGACCATCCATCTCAAGATTGAGATGTGTGGTCATGGATTAATTAAATTATGTAATTAAAATCCATAATTATCCTCATCTTGACTTTGGAATAAGGGACATTAATGAGGCATGGGAGGTAATAAAGAGGCATGGGAGACCCATAATCTTGATATTTGTGGCATTTATGGCCTACGGATGTCTTTCCAAGAAATGAGGTCACCTGATGATGAAGATATTAAATATTCATTTCTAAAAACAAGTTTTCAACAATTTTACATGGAATTATTAATTAGGCCTTGATTTAAATTAATTATCTCTTAAGCATGATTAAGCACTTTGTGTACAAATTACTCAAATTGATCAGAATGCCCTGTTATTGGTCCAAAATTTGAGTGGATTGGAAATAGAAGTAAATGTTAGATGCATTAGATATGTAATCCTATTTAGGATGTTTCCAACACCAAATAACAAAGACACTCATCTCATACAATAAATTTGATAGAAAAGAGCAATCTAGAGCATGCAGGTGCAAATTTGGCATTTTGACTCAAAATGATCTGATCAAAGTTAGCTAGCCCATAAATTATATTACCCCATTTAGTGATACCCTAGCCAAAATTAGCACTTGAATATGTCAATTTCAACTCATTTAATGTGCTTTAGTTTTTTTAAGCCAAATTGTGCATTTTGGTAGAAATTGGTCAAAAGCCTGATTGGAGGTCATCGGTGGCTAGATTTAGGTGTCTACACTAGGAAAGGATTTGGTATGGGCCTATACAAATAAGGAATTCATGAATTTCCCATTATCAAAACTCAAAAACCTCATGAGTTCTTTGGGCTTGGGTTTGAACCACCAAAAGAACCAACATCACCAAAACCCATTACTACCTCTTTTGAGGAGACTTTATCCTCACCCATCTCATCTTCCCAATCTGAGGAGTCTAAGATCATCCTATCTAACTTTTTTTATCAATACTATTAGTTTAGGCCCACTGACCTATGAATGAGGTGGCCAAACTAAAACCCTTCCTCTCATCCACCTTGAGATGATCAATCATGACTCACCCACTATTCACACTGTCAAAGATCAAGATGATGATTCCATCCTCACCTACCTTGGTATGGGGGATTATTATATCCATAAATCTCTCCCTCCTAAAAACCAAACCATGCTGAATGAGTCAACTATAAATGTTAATTTGGGTACCCAAGAGGATCCTCGTATCATCAAAATAGGCTAATCTTTGACTCTTAAAGAATGACAAAACTATCCTTCTTTCTTTCATGACCATAGCATAGAATTTTCTTGGTCTTACCAAGATATGCATGGAATTGACCCTTTCATCACTCTCCATAACATCATCACCCATCCTGAGGTTAATCTAGTCCAGAAAAAACTTCATCGTATACATCCTTGTGTAGCCTTTCTTGTTAAAGAAGAACTTCAACACCTCTTATTTATTAATTTCATCCAACCCATTGACTATCCAAAAATGGGTTTCTAATATCATTTTGATTACCAAGCCTATGGGGGGCCTTTCCCTCTACATTGACTTTTGTGACCTTAACCTCACCTACCCAAAAGATGACTTTCCCCTTCCTAACATAGACCAACTTGTTGATCTCACAGGCAGCCATGAAATGGTATCCCTCATGGATGGTTTCTCAGGATACAATCAAATCTTGACCAATCCTATAGATCAACATAAATCTTTTTTCATCACTCAGTGGGGAACTTTATGCTACTAGGTTATGCCCTTTGGACTAAAGAACACTGAGCCACTTATCAATGGGCCATGACCTATATCTTTCACAACCTCATTCATAAGATTATTGAGGACTATGCCAATGATCTTTTTGAGAAATCTAAGTATCGCAAAGATTACCTCACTATTCTTGCAATCATTTTCGAATGGCTAATTCGCTATCATGTCAAGTCAATCCCAAGAAGTGCATCTTTGGGGTTTTATTAGGAAAATTGTTGGGCTTTATTATTTCCCTTCATAGAATAAAAGTAGACCCTACCAAAGTCAGAGACATTTTAAATATGCCTCCTCCCATTAACTTGAAACAACCTTGTATCCTACAAGGCAAACTTCAATCCATCAGACACTTTATTTCTCAACTATTCGATCATTGTCAACCTTTTCACCATCTCTTAAATAAAGATGTCTCCTTAAATTGGACCAATGAATGTCAACAAGCCTTTGATACAATCAAGGAGTATCTTATTTCTCCACTTGTCCTCATCCCCCTAAAGAATATCATCCCTTTTACCTATACATATCCACCACTGATCATTCTTTGGGAGCACTGCTCATTCATTGTGATGACCAGAATAAAGAGTACGTTATGTACTACATTATACATACCTTAATTTAATATGGAACCTGATATACCCATCCTAAAAAGTTTACCTTGCCTTAGTATTTGTAGCCTCTAAGCTCCATCATTATCTTCTTAATCACAAAACCTATGTCCCACTAACACTGATCCTCTCAAGTATATGCACTCTAAGCCATATCAAAACTAATGTATGGCTAAGTGGCTCATGATTCTGACTGTGTTTGATCTCAAGTTTCTCCTATTAAATTCCAGCAAAGGATAGGTCATTGTTGACTAATTAGCTGAAGCCCCTCTGCCTAACAAGAAACCCTTTACACTTACCTTCCTTGATGAATCTATAACAAATTTTTCTTTGGAAGATCCCACCTACCAAATGACCATGTTTTTTGACAACTCTAAATGCTAAAATGGTGGGGGTGCTAGGGTGATTCTCATCCCACTTAATGGATAACTAATTCCCCTTTCTTTTAATCTTGAATTTGACTACACTAATAACATGGCTAAATATGAAGCCTTAGTCTTAGGTATTTAAACTATTCTGACTTTAGGAATCAAAGCACTTAGTATCTTTGGGGATTCTCAACTTGTCATTAACCAGGTCATAAGATCTTACCAATGTAAAAATGATGTTCTCCTAAAATACAAGAAACTTGTGGACACACTCTTGGCCTTGTTTAATCGTTATGCTATCCAATCCATTCCATGATCAACCAACAAATTTGTAGATACCATAGCCTCTCTTGCTTCCCAAATACCTTCTCAACATGCCAAGTCCAAAATCTTTATTACCACCCACCACTTTGTTGCCCCATCTTATATTAGTTTTGATCTTCTTACCATTTTTGGAGTGGAAACATCCCCATCTGACATTTGGTATAACCAAAATTTTTATTTTCTTAACCTTAGCATTCTACCTCCTGATCTCTCAAAGAATGCCCAAAGATCTTTTATCCAAAGAACTTCTTGCTATATCATACTAGGAGGCATCCTTTACAAGTGAGGCTTTGATGACCTTATTCTTCATTGCCTTCATATTCATGAAGCTTCTCATGTCATCAAAGAAGCCCATGATGGCATATGTGGGGGACATTTTAGTGGTATGGTTGTTGCCAAGCATATTCTTTGTCTAGGCTACTATTGGTCCACACTTAACCAAGACTATTGTGATTATGTCAAAAAATGTGTCAAATATCAATAACATGCCAACCTTCATCATGCACCTTCCCATAGTATTCAAGTATCTCAAGATTTTTGTCCCTTTTCACAATAGGGTCTTTATCTTATCAATGAAATCAACCTCCATTCCTCATAATGACATCAATGTATCATCACTACTACATAATATTTCACCAGGTGAGTGGAGGCCATCCTACTTATATCAACAAAGGCCAAAAATATCATTGATTTCATTAATCACCACATCATTTGCCACTTTGGTTTTCCTCATAAAATCATCACTGGCAATGACAAGTCTTTCAAAAACAAAATATTCCAAGCACTTTGTGACGCTTTTGGCATCAATATAAGCTTCTCATCTCCTTATCATCCATAAGATAATGGACATGTAGAAGCATCCAATAAAACCCTTATCAAATTACTCATAAAGGTGGTTAGTGCCTTTGGTTAGGATTAGCACCTCCACATCCCATTCTTTTTATGGGCCTATCACACTAGCATCTAAACTACCACAAGAGCCACACCTTTCTCCCTAGTCTATGGAGATGAGGTAGTTTTTCCTCTCAAATTCAAAATTCCCTCACTTTACATATATTTCCATGAAATCCTTTTTGAAAGTGATTATCACCAAGAATGCCTCGCACGACTGGAGATTCTTGATGAACATCACTTGGTTGCACTCAATCATCTTCATGTTTATTAGGAGTGAATCAAGTGCACCTATAACAAACATTTGAAAAAATGCGAATTCAACATTGGCAACCTTGTCCTCAAATAAAACCAACATGTCACCAACATGAAGAAGACCAAGAAGGGAAAGCTTTCTTTTAATTGGTTAGGGCCCTATATTATAACCCATAAGTATGGATCTGATGCTTATAATTTGTCCTCTCTCAAAGCCAAACTAGAGTCTGAGCCTATCAATGCTTCACATTTACATCCTTTATATTATTAAAAAAGATCAAACTCACTTTCATGTCTAACTTAAGCTCATCCCTTGGTTCATGAGATTCTAACCTCCTTTCATTTATTCTTTGGGAATGATTGATGTCAACACAGAACCATGTGATTTCTTTGTCACATACATATAATCCCAATCCTAAGTATGGGTACCATAACTCTACCTATAACATGGTTATCATGGATACTTTTTTGTCTATTAATAGATGGAATCCCATGATCAATTATTTATCAACCCATTCCTTCCACTTATCATTTAATTCTTATGTAAAATTCTTACCTCCATAATGGTGAATCCTTTGGCCTAATAAACTTGTCCAGGTCAAAAAAATTGCATTCAAAATCATTAATCCTCTAATCAATGTAGATTATTCCCAAAAAAGTAAATTAACCTTATAATTCAAAATTTCTTAAAAATAGACTACTCCCTTGAAGGACATCTATAAAATTCAAAATTTTAGATCACTCTCTTGAAGGATGGCTAAGCAAGAAAAAAAACATTTGAAGCTTCCTGCATCGATCAACTTCAGTCGACTACTCAACTAACAAAAACAATGACTAAACATTCTATCAAAAATGCAAATAAGTAAGCCACAATCAACTCTTAATAATGCTATTCTCAATACCATCATGTCACAATTGGCTCATATACATGGCACTGGTAAACTTACCGCATTGATCAGTGTACACATTATTATAAGGTATGGACTTGTCTATTACAATCCTCTGGTCACCTA
Source organism: Torreya grandis (assembly GCA_037957365.1). Lineage (NCBI taxonomy): Eukaryota > Viridiplantae > Streptophyta > Pinopsida > Cupressales > Taxaceae > Torreya > Torreya grandis. The sequence goes on along the minus strand of JARHVA010000171.1, from coordinate 198,720 downwards.
TAGAATAAGTTAGCTAACCCATATTAGGTTAACCCTTTAAACACATTCAACCTTCTACCTTTCACCCCTGTTGCCTCCACTCTTCTCTAAACCCAGGGGACTATGAGCTCACTTGATACGAAGTGATCAAGATAACCTTTTTATCAATCCAAACACACTCTTTCAAAGCATTTGATAGGCTTGAGTTCACTAAGTCAATCCAACTATGGATTCTTATTAGTTGGTCTTTACTAATCCAAGTAACATACCTACTTCTTATCCATTTTGGGGGACATATGGACCCATTATTTATTTTGACATGGTCACACTTTCTCGTGATTCCACCTATCATAACACCCTAGTAAAAAATAATCTATTTGCTAAAAAACATAATGATCATATCATAATAAACATCCTAACAAAACATTATCATGAACATCAAACATCATTCTAATAATCATAATAACATTTAAACATTCATTTAATCATCAACATAAACATCATGATCCACCTCATAATCAACATAATAAACATTGTACCCATCATAAACATCATAAACATAACCATCTCATCGTATACTCATATCATCATCATCATGACTAAGTTACCATACCATAAATAACATAAAATAACATCATCCACATAATAATTACTATCATAAACATCATATCATTATCAAAATCATCATAATAAACATAGTGATAAACATAATGATAAAAAATAACATGTCATAATCAATCTCATAATCAACATAAGCATAATAATCATAATCAACAACATTCTCCATATAGTAAATCATCCTAATCACATTAAATATCAACATAATTAATTATCACCATCACATATATCACATCCAAATCAAATCCAATCATAACATCATAATAACATCATCATGCCTAAGCTAACATATCATAAAAAAATAGGAGAATGTGACATAATCATAAATAATTCATAATCATAATGTCAAAATATCATAATACATCATAATAAAACATAATCCATGTCACTCTAACTATCATAAGTATATATTGTATATTCTACATGCATGTCGATATCAAAAAACATATATACATATCGACAAAAAATATACGTGTTACCCATCATGGACCTACGACACCAAAACTAGAACCACCTGCACCTATTCCACTAGCTAGTGTTGGACCCCCTGATGCACCTACCTATGATGTCATAGCTACCCACTGACCTAGATTAACTAATTCGAGTCCCCTTGCTAGGCTAGTCATGTACTCACTATATCTCATAGCATCAGGTAGTTGGGCTATTACCGTAGCCTCATAATATCTCAACTCCTCCATGGTAGCTAAATATTGCATCCTCAAAACTATGTTCACTAATCCTCCTTCTCTTATAGCCACCACCCCCACCCTCTATCATAAATCATCTCTCTTTTTGTGACCATCATGAGGTTGGATCTCACTTGATCTTGATCATCGATCAAGATGGATACCTATCCCTATAATGTGGCTACCTGTGTATGTAACATAGTCACTTGGGCCTAGGCTACTACAAGGGCTACTATTATCTGATCACCTACACTATGTATGAGATCAACATCCATCAACTTCTACCCATCATCTCCCCATCCAAAATCCACATCCACATATCTTGTCTAGTACCACCCTGTATATCTCTCCATGGCTCTTGCATCATCTATAGAAGCTCTCATAGGCAACTCCTCAAAATCTAGTAAGACCTCCTTAGGTTGTGGCTCCAATAATCCCTAATTTTCATTCTCTATCTTATACTGAGGGACATCTATAGGAATGTCCTGTAGTAGCCCAAACTATCTCCAAACTTGATCCATATGGATCTGCTCTATCTCCCCATCTTATCTACCATAAACCCATCTCCATCTCTACAATGGCAATATATGGTACCTATAACCTATCCATATAGACCAACTCACATATGGCTTCCATAAGATATCTGTAGAAACTAGGCTCTTTAGGTGATTCCAAAACCATTCCACTTCCCTAGCTCCACCACCATCTCTTGACAAAGCTAGATCCTTATGCCATATCATGAAACAAACTTTGTAATCAATCAATGCAAACCCATCCCATGGGAGCCCAATCGATCTCAGAACTCATATGTGCTCATATGCCCAGTAATGGAGCACAAACCCAACCTTGATGCTATATCATCTCTACACTCTGAATGCCCATATTTATTTATAGATTTGTACTAGTAATACTAGGGCCCATCCAAACACCGTGCCTTCTAGAAACATCTCTATCAGTACTCCTAACAACAAAAAATGGAATTGGCCATTGTTAGAATCAAAAACAATAAAACAAGTTATGCCCATCATCATCATGGTCATTAGGCACCTATCATCTGGGGCCTTTTGGCATAATGGCCCATAGCACAATCCTCCTATATGGAATCTAGCCTCCAACCAGTCCTCACCATATATCTAATATATAAAATCATCACACTCATCACTCTTCATATGATATATTAGCTCCACAAAGATTGGAATCCATGTAATTTTATGGAAATCCTCTAGTAAAATAGACATCTCACTAGTCAAGAACATAAATTTGTTTATGGTCTGGTCTTATCTCTCAATGAGGTCCATATTCATCAATGTATCATGTGGTAGGTACTGGTAGTGTTGCATGGCCCTTAGGCCAACATCCTCCATCTTCCTCCATTCAACATCCATCATCTTATCCTGACAGTTAGTGAATGTCTTAGGGACTTGATCCCTCATCTAGATCTGCTCATGAGCCTGCACAATAATCCAACACTATTAACCTTTCTATGTTGATCTCTTTAATCCTATCCTTCTTAAATTGTCTCTTTCAACCCATCTACACCATAAACCTAACCTCTCTCATGGACTTCTTACCTATTTCCCCCATTTTTTAACCCTTTCTATCATAAGGGTTAGCCCTCTATTAGCCAACTAATGATAGTTTCAGGAATCATCAATGGTTTTGAGGTCTTGTTTAACCCCTCATGTCAACCATTGATTATTGGGTATAATTGTAGAGAGGATTAAAAATAAAGTTAGTCAAGAATTAGTCCATAAACAAGGAAACATGCATAGAAAACTAAATAACCAAGCATATCTATTTCTATGGGAAGTACAAAGGATATCAAAAAATAAATGAAAGAAAGCAACACCATATTACCTTCCCAAATGGATTTACCATAGCCATGTGGCTCAAAAACATGTTCTTCCTTGATCAATCATCCTTGTCTTTGTCAACAATGGTGGTAAGCTCCTCCAATGCCTCAAGAACACTCCATAAAACCTAGTCTCTTTATTGCAAATCACTAAACTAGCCTATCAATGAACCTTTATGGAAATAATTTAGCATTATAACTTTTCAATGTTTAAGCTTTGAAGATATTTGATCATAATAACCTTACACCAAAAAATAGCTTAGAAATGATGTTCATGGTGTCTCTATTTATAGATTTTTGAGATTGGTTAGGATCAACCTGAGCCATCCATCTTGAGATGAAGATGTGTGGTTGAGGATAATCCTAATATTTGGAATTAAATCTATAATTATCTTCATCATGACCTTGGAAGAAGGGGCATTGAAGAGGCATGGGAGGAATTAACTAGGCATGGGTGATCCATAATCTTGATATTTGTGGCATTTATGGCCTAGGGATGTCTTCCCAAGAAATGATGTCACCTGATGATGTAGATATTAAGAATCAATTTTCAAAAAGAAATATTCAACAACTCTCATGGAAAATCCACTTAAGCTCTTGATTTGGATTAATTAGCCTTAAACAAGGTTAATCAACATTTGTGAAATCATTTGAAAATTGGCCCTTAATTAATCAAAATGGTCAGAAATTCATATTACTAGATCATAATTTGATTGGAGAAGAACTGGGAGGTGACATTAGATGCACTGGAACCATATTTCTATTTAGGATGTTGCCAACAATAAATAACAAAGGTACATGACGGGTATCGATGAATTAGAAGAAAAGAGTGATCTAGAGCACAAAAGGAAAAATCATCATTTTGTCTTGAAATGAATTAACCCAAGTTCACTGGCCCATAAATTGCATTGCCCCATTTAGGGATACTTTGACCTAAATTAGCACTTGTAAATGACAAGTTCAAACCATTTAGCATGTTTTATGGATTTTGACCTAAAATGTGCATTTGAGTGCAATTCGAGTAAGATTGATAATTTCAACACAAATGGTGTTAGGAATTGGATGTCTACATTTTAACCCTATTTAAGAAGGCATAGTGAGACATTCAGGTGAAACAACATATTTTCAAACAAAAGAGTTATCAAGAAGAAATTGGAACAGACCCATGATGCCCCCTTGAGAGGACATATTAGGATGAAAGAGAAGGATGGACTCTCAAAAAGTGAGAGAAAGTGAAATATTAACCCATGGAACAGATCACATCCAGATGAGCTAATACTTGCACATGTAATTACCATCAATGATGAAAATATAATTAGAAGTATAATAGGCCCCAGAGATGGGGGGAATGGGAAAGATACAATCCATAAATATAAGGGACACACTGTAAATGCATCCAATTTGAGAGTACAAGCTACACACTTATGACATTGATCAATCCAAAGATAAGTTGCACTCTAAAATATTCCCATCATGGGATTTAATGTGGAGATCTTGGAATTAGAGGAAAAGGGAGAACATTCTGCTTTAAGAAGGGAAGCACCACTATAACGGGGTCTTCAAAGAGAATATAATAAGAAGTGCCCCATTAGAGAAAATGTGATCATGATAAAATAGTTTTTCCCCAGTAGGGCAAATTTTGATCATTGATAAAGAATAAATAATGATTTTTCCCCTATTTATCTAATTTGATTTAGACATGGTTCAAATGTTGTGCCCCAACATGGGTAATTAGCAAGCAAAATATCTCAAGGATATAACCAAAAAGATAGGTTAAAGTGAGTGGGTGCAAATGTACATGTGATGGTGTAATGGCTTAGAAAGCCATATAAAACCAAGCATATGAGAATACACAAAGTGATGAGAGAGATGAAAAGAAGAATGGAGATATTTGAGTTGACCTCAATAGAAATTGAGCACTACCTACATAGTTTCATAGACTCATATTCCAACATGAAATTTAAACCAATGTAATTCACCCAAGTTTGGGAGAGAATGGAATGAGGAATGAGGAAAAATGACCAAGAATTGCTTAGACTCATAATGTATGCCAAGAGATGCACATCTAAGCATATACAAAGAACCCTAAAATGCATGCTACCTAGAAGCCTAATTCCATATCATGAGCCTATGTTTTACAAAGTGTTCTTGAGAATCATTCATCGGAGATGATGTTGACATTAAGACATTGAGACCTGAGAAAAAAGTGCTTTCTATAGAAAAAGAAATTAAGCATCATAAGTATGAATAACCTAGAATGACATAAGATTCTAATTGTGTTAAGCTAGTTTAAATGTGAATATCTATAACTAAGGATAATGGTGAAACAATGACCAAAACCAGAGATACAATGATTTACATTTAAACAAAAAAGCAAAAAAACAAATAAAAAGACAAACATAAATGAACCTAACTGAGAATCAAGATATGATCTATCAAGACTTAAGTAGGAAAAAAATCTAGAAAATCAAGTCAAGAACAACTTGATAACATAAGATCAAGATATGAATAATCAAGATCTATGTAGACCATCAAGGGGTACTTGAAAAAATAAAACAAAGAAGCAAGACCAAATAGGAAAACAAAAGACCAGACAACAAAAAACAATCAAATAAACATAGACAAAAACCAAGTTAGTGTGGTTTAAAGACAAATGTTTATGCATGTGCGGTAGAGGTGTTACTTTCCACCATATCATAACAAAGAACAATGACACGATAATTGTTCCCTAATTAAAGAGGAACAATGACAAAAGAAATGGGGGAAGAGAAGAAAAGGAAGGGGTTGGCTGAGCTGACTCTAGATGTATAAGACAAGTGGATGCTACCTACATAGTTCTATGGATGCATTTTCTAACATGAACTTCAGGTCAAATTTAGTTCTCCTAGGAAATGGGATAGAAGAAAAATGATGATCAAAATATCATGATTTATAGAATAAATGGAAGATACGATAAATAAATGAGAATGGTCTGGCAAACAAGAAGTTGATGAAATGAGAAAGGATGATCTTGCAAAATGGAAAGTGCATGGGATAGTTCAAACATAACAGTTGCTTACAAAATGATGAGAGTGTTCAAACTGAATAGTTTCTAAAAAAATGGAGACAACGTTCAAACTTAATAGTTGCTCACAAAATGGTGATAGCGTGGGATGGTGGAATGAGAATGTATAAATGTATAAAAGCATGAGACATTATTTTTGTTCTTTTGTGGATCATGTTCTTATATTTTTGCTATTTATTAATTATTTATAATGTTTTTGGTGTCTTTGGGATAAAATATGCATAAGGTGGGACCATCTAGTCGCGGAGATGCATGTCTTGAGAGTAGAGGTTCCAATAAGATAGCTAAGATAGATGCAATGATCCATGCTCACAAATTAGTGAGTGATGTTCCTGATAAAACAAAAAGCAAAAAAATATTTGTACTAAAAAGATGTAGTTGTTCACCTATCAGAAGTTGCACAAGATTGTCTTGGTTGAACTGCTTTGTAGAACTGTTGTTGAAGATGTTCATAATTCCTATGAGACATAATTGAGATCATAATTGGTCAAGGGGAAAAAAATGTTCAAGTTTATAACATGTCCTAGACATAACAAAGAATATGTATCTTTGAAGAGAGCAATCCAGAATGGGATGAAGAATGTGTTCAAAGTTCCAAGATTTCAAAGCCTTTACCATCAGGATTCATGAAAAGTGGACCAGGGTAGTATAAAATGCATTCAAGGTATGATAAAAAGGTGAAGTAAAATTATGATAACATAATTTGCCCCCAAGTCAGGGATCTTATAGACAATGGTTCAAAGTTTTTCATGCATAGAACCTCTTAATGTGTACAATGTTCATGGGATTTGAAATTTCTTCACCATTAGGTTTAACCAATTGATATGCTCCTGATCCATAGTTTGCCATGACAATGTATGGTCCTAACCAATTAGGATGAAACTTGCCTTTCTTTTTGGGTTCAACATTCATGTTCTTATGATTCTCTTTCAAAACTAAATCACCAATCTCAAATTCTCAAGGGAGAATGTGTTTGTTTTAGCTTCTCTACAATCTATTCTGATAGGCTTACAAGTTTTCTAGGGCAACCAAATGCTTACCATCAAGAAGTTATAATTCTTGCGATCGTGAGGCTCTATAGTCTTCATTATCTTCAATATGCTTCAGTGATATTCTTAATGATGGGATCTCAATCTTGACTAGGATGATACCTTCAATGCCAAAAATAAGTAAGTATGGAGTACCTCTAGTTAGGGTGTGATGATTGGTTCTATAAGCCCAGAGGGCAAGAAAGAGTTGTAAGTGCCAATTATGGCCATCATCATTGAAAATATTTTTTAAGATATCTAGAATGGTTTTATTTGATGCCTCAACTTTTTTGTTGCCTTGCGAGTTATATGGAGTGCATTTCTTATGCTTGATCTTAAATTTTGCACAAAGAGTTTTCACATCTTGGTTTACAAAGGATCCACCATTATCAGATATAATATGGGTTGGGATGCCATATCAATATATGATATGGTATTGAATGAATTTAGATATTTATTTCTTGATAACATAGGTGAGAGGAATGGCCTCAATCCATTTGGTAAAGTACTCAGTTGCAGTCAAAATTTGCTTATGACCATATGAAGATGTTGGGTTAATTTTACCAATGAGATCAAGACCCCATGTTCAGAATGGCCATGGGTTTGTAATTGGATGCAATGGTAAGGAAGGTGCATGTATCAAGTTTCCATGCTACTAACAACGAATACACTTCTTTACATAATTACAAGCATTTGTCTCCATTTTGGGCCAATAATAGCCTATTCTTAGAAGTTTCTTTGTTAGGACTACACCATTGGTATGGGCCCCACACATTCCTTCATGAACCTCCTTTAGTGCTAGCTTGGATTCTACCAAAGATAAATAATGAATAAGCATTCCATCATAGCCTTTTTGATAAAGCATGTTTCCAAGGAGGATATAACGTGTTAGGTGATGAAGGAAAAGTTTTTATTGGTTATTGGAAAGGTTGGCAAGAAATACATGGTTATGGAAATAGTTATAAAAATCTTGGTACCATGGTAGCTTAGGTGAGAGATTAGGATCAACAATGGTGCATATCCTCTCTAAATATGATAAAATGTGTGTTGGCTAAAGAATATTTTCAATCAAGAACTGATACTCTTTAACACTGTCATGCATTTGAATCATGGAACCAATTATTGCCATGGCATTGACAGACCTGTTGTTGACTCATGGAACTTGCTCAAATTACAAAGATTTAAAATGTCTTTTAAGGTTATCAATAATTTTCTTGTAAGGGATAATCTTATCATCTCTTATTTGATACTGATTAGTTGTTTGATTTATGATTGGCTATGATAATGCATAGAGCTTTAAGCTTTGAATATCCCACTATATGGCAAGATGGAGCTCTGCAACCAATGCCTCATATTTAACCATGTTGTTTATGCACTGAAATTATATGTATAAGGCTTTGGGGATCAAATCCCCTTGCAATGTTATCAACAATATGCTAGCTCTATATCCTTGGGATGTGAAGGATCCATCAAAATAGAGTGTCCACTATCTAGGCTCTTATGATGCTTGTTATATCGTCATGATAGAATCATCTGGAAGGTCAAAGTTGAGAGGTTGAGTGGTTGTAATAGGAGCTTTTGCAAGTTGGTCTACAAGAATCTACCCTTTGATTGCCTTCTAATTTTGGTATTCAATATCAAACTTGATGAGGAGAATAATCCATTTATCCATGCATCATTGGAGAGCTGCTTTAGATAAGAGGAACTTGAGAGGATCTACCTTGGTGATAATTTTTTTTATTTAGCATATAATGTCACAATTTTTGAGTGGTGAACACCATAGCTAAACATGCCTTCTCAATAGGCATATAATTATGTTCATAGGATACTAATCTGAAACTTAAATAATAAACCACATGTTCCTTAACACGATCATCATGCTGAGCCAAAAGTACCCCCAATACATAATCTGTGGTTGATATGTAAAGAAGTAGTGGCTTTCCTTGTGTTAGAGGTCGTAAGACATGTGGATTGTCCAAGTATGTTTTAATATTTGAAAATTCTATCTAACAATATTCATCCCACTGAAATGTCACCCCTTTCTTTATGAGATGGGTAAATGGGTGGCACTTATCTACCAGTTGAGAAATGAACCTGCATATAGACTAGATCTTGCCTTGTAGATCCCGCAATTATTTAAGATTTTTGGGTGAAGGCATTTCCATAATAGTGGTGACCTTCACAAGGTTGAATTCAATCCCTCATTTTGATATAATGAACCCTATCAATTTCCCTGATGTGATTCCAAAGACACATATCTTAGGATTCAAATAGACTTTATATGCATGAAGCCTCTCAAATATTCTTTGTATAATGTTAGGGTGTCCAGATCTTGTTCTTGATTTTGATAGTATATCATCAACATAGTCCTCAACAATGTCATGCATCATGTCATGGAAGATGATAGTCATTTCATGCTAATATGTGGCTCCAGTATTCTTCAAACTAAATGGCATGACTTTGTAATAGAATGTTCCCCATGAAGTGGTGAATGCAGTCTTATGCTGATCTTTAAGGGCTATCTTGATCTGATTATAACCAAAAAATCCATCCATTAAGGATAACATCTCATACCCAGTAGTTGAGTGAACAATCATGTCGATGTTGGGTAGAGGAAAATCATCTTTGGGACATGCCTTTTTGATATCACAAAAACTAGTACAAACACGTATGACTAGGGTCTTTTTACTTACTGTCACTATGTTAGAAATCCATTAAAATTAGTCCAGTGGTCTAATAAAATTGGCTCCTAACAACTTATCCAACTGAACCTTAACCAAAAGGGGGATACATGGATGCATATTTCTTAAATTTTACTTGACTAGTTTAACATAAGGGTGAAAAACTAAACAATATACAACTAAATATGGATCCAAGCTTGGAATGCCAGAATATGCCCATGTAAAGATGTCTATATAAGTCTTAAGAATAGATATAACATGCTCACATTCTACTTCAGTGAGGGAATCTCCAAGATAAACAATTTTGAGATCTTCATGGGTCCCCAAATTCACTTTTATTGTACCCTCCATAAAGAGTGTGGATCCATCCTCTAGAATTGTAGGCAATGTATGGTCATGATCATCTTCCTCTGCTATATCTTCTTGTTGTTCCTCCCAAAGATCCAACTAATATGAAGAATCAAAATCTTCCTTCTCAAGTAAAGTCCAATTAGCAAAAACCTCTAGAAACTTAAGAACAAGATGCTCAAATATTTGATGTTGTTCTAAAGAGATGCTTGTACTAGATATATACTTGGGCTAGATGGACTTTCTTGTTTTGAGGGGATGAGCAAAATTTCCTGCCTGGGAGTGCCTAAAATAGGTTTTCACTCAAAGGCTTGTCTTTTTCTTTACTTTTTCCCTGATCAAAAAGTTTCTCAAAGAGGTTTTCACTTGAATATCTTGATGTTTGTTCTTTATTATGACCAAGAAAATTTGCCTATTCTCTAAAGTAGGTAGGAGAATTTAATGGAAAATCAAAACTTTGCTTATGATCACCAATGAGGAATGCATCTCATAGGCCCATGTATTTTGTAATTGATTCTTCATTTTGAAACTCATCAAGGCATATGACCAAATTTTGTTCATCCCAATCTATGAGTTTGGGGTGGCAAAGGCATAGGTTACAGTGAGGGTTTGCTTCAGGATGGGAAGATCCAATGGTAAAGATATAATGTCCTTCTTTAAGAAGGGAAACACCACTAAGATGGGTTTTTGATTTAGGATGGGAAGCTCCAATAGGTGTTATGGTCAATATGGCATTCAAATCAAACAAATTTGAGTTAGTAAGCTCAAAAAAAAGGCTATAATGGGATGTTATGTCTCTGCTAGGAGTCTCATTACTAGTCACTTTAGAAGAGTCAATATCAAATGTCACGAGGTCATCCTATAGTGGTTTAAATCTGAGGCCATGATTCCCATTGACAACTCCAGCTAATAAAGGCTCTAAAATTCCTTGCACCTGGGGGCCAATGCCTTTCCTTGTATAGTCAAGATGATCAATTATCTTATTAAGGAAAGGATACTTTAGATTCTAAAAATAATCTACAAGGCCTTAAAAATATAACCAATCTCCCTTGGTAAAAGCCTCTCAATCTTTCTTTGATTCAATTATAGGTACAAAAACCATAGGAGGTTTTGGTTGCTTCTTCTTTGGTTGCCAAATCTGATTGAGTATGTTAGGAGACTAGGAAGTTTTAGGCTTACCAAATGTTTTAGGGGATTTTGGTAATTTTTCAATATGGAGGACATCTTTAAGATGGTATGTGGAAATGCCTATGTCTTTAATAATAACCTTTTTGGCCAAAGTAGTAGGAAATGGATAAGTCAAAGTGGAAGTTGGATCACCAGGCTCTATATAATTAGATGGAGATAGATGAGAAATGATGGCTTTGTTCTTCTTTGTAATGAATTCTTAACCTGGGTAATAGTTATAATTATGAAATTATACTTCAAGATGTTTACAATATTGGTAGGGCTGTTGATTAGTGGGAATAGTAACCTCGATCCCATCATGGGGAAACTTAAGGCATTGGTGAAGATGTACTTCATGGATCCAAGGATGACCAAGAAGTATGTTATAAGGAAGCTCAATATCCATAATATGGAATAATGTGTGATGAGAAATAGCCCCAACCATGATTGGCAATCAAATTGTACCAGATGACTCCCTCTCGACATTGTCGTAAGCCTTGATTGTAATAGTCTCTGGTTGAATGTCTTTATCCATGTAACCCAATTGTCACACCAATTTAAGAGATATGATGTTTAGCCCTGAACCATTATCTATAAGAACTCGCTTGATTTTGTGATCCATAATGATTATTTCAATGTATAGTGGGTTATTATGGTTTGAGCCAAGGGTGGACATGTCCTTTTGATCAAATGTGATTTTCCAAAATGAAGACAAATGTCTGATTAGCTTCTGGAAATGATAAAGGTTCATACCATTAGGCATAATAGACTCTTGCAAAAGTTTGTTAAAGATGGTTCTATGGACATTAGATGTCTACAAGAATTATAATATGGAAATTTGCACATGGGTTTTATCTAATTGGTCCATTATATTGTAAGGCCTTTGAATTGTGGATTGAACTAGTTTAGTCTTTGTTGGGACAATATTCAGCTTTGGAACCATTGGCACAATGTTCTCATTGGGTTTATGGAAAGAAGTGGGTGAAGGACCTTGGATGGTAACTCATGAATGTCTAGTTGTAACTACACAACCTAGAGGTGGAAAGGAGTCATTATAATTAGAATAGTGAAGCAAAGCACCTTGGATGGTGATTTGTGGATGATTAATGACATTGCTATAATTTTGGGTTAGTGAGGAGTATCTAGAAAAATGGTACTATTGTTCAAGATTAGTAACCCATGCAAACAAAGTAACAACATGATGATGCAAACTCGACATGGAATTACTAGGGGGAGAGGGTGTTGACCCTATAATGATAGATATCATGTTGTGAGGAACACAATATTGGCCATGTGGCATCACAATAATAGTGGTAATGTGGGTTGTAGAAATGCATCCTACAGTGTTATTGTAGTCGTAAGGTACATTTTTATAAGCCACATTATTAGTGTGAGGATCAATGATCTTGATTATTCTCATTATGATTATAACCTTGTTGTTGGTTTAGATTTTGCCTCTGTCCTTGATTGTGACCATTTTGATTATTTTTTGGTGGTGGTGGATCATGTCGAGGAAAGAGGTCTTTGTAGATTCCCATATCCTAATTTGTGTCTTGATTAGGGGCCAACTTAATTTCCAAATCACCATTTTCAATAAAGTCCTCAATAATATGTTGCAATTTAATACAATGATATGCACCATGACTAGCAACATGATGAAAGTTACACCATTCGTTCTCTTTGTACCAGTCTAGTTTTGGTTGATCTCAAGGAAATGGCCTTGATGCTAGCCATATAATTAGGTTAGCTATAATGAGCTTTTATAATACTACTTCAACCAATTCTCCTAACTTGATAAAGAATCTAAATTTATTATGAAACGTCCTTCGTGGAGGTTGTATTTACAATGTAGGTAGCATATTTGAGGGAGTTAATTATATATTTTGAGGAGGCATAGTCTGTACCATATGTACATTTCTTGTTTTTGTCACCCCATTTCTAACTATGTTCTTATTTTTGTGAAAGCCCTTAGACTTATCTTACGTAACTATTTGAGGATCCAATGATTTAGTCTCATTAGATGCTTATACTTGTGCAAAGATCTTAACAAGGCCCCTAGAAATAAGAGTCTTCTCAATCTGCACTCCTTTATCAATAATTTCTTTAAATGAGTTAGCACAAGCTAACTGAGATTATGCACAACTTCAAGATGCAAATTTTGTGCAAAGATATCAGCCAACTATTTTTCTAGTAAATTATGTTGAAAGCGGCCTGTCAATGCTCTCCACCTTTGTAGATATGCAATAAAACTTTTACCATCATGTTGTTTAGATTTGCATAAGTCAACAATGGTCAACTCATGTTCTATGTTGTATGAAAAATGGTTAACAATTTTTTTGATAAGTTGTTCCAATCTGTAGTTGATCCTTTGGGTAGTTTAAGTAGCCAATCAAGAGCTTATCTTGTTAAAATTCATGAAAATAGTCATAGTAAGTACTCGCTACTATAAGCAACCTCTTGACACAAGATGAAGAATTCTTGTATGTGTTCATGCAAATCTCCTTTTCCTTTGTATTTGTCAAATTTAGGTGCCTCAAAGTGAGGTGGAAAGGAGTTTTGGATAATAGATAAGTCAAATGGATATGGACATATCTCATTAAATTTATACTTTTTGACTCTATTGTTCATCTCCAATCTTTGGAAAATTTCCTTCATAGAATTCCATTCTTGCATGTTTGGTGCATTTGTGGATTGGATAATATACTGTTGGGGTGGAATGTGCCCCTGGTTTTGTTGCTGTTGGGGTGGAATGTGCCCCTGATTTTGTATGGGTCTATAGGGAGTGTATACCTTTCAATCCATGATTTGATTCTGATTTGCTGCTTGAGTTAAGAACATAGGTTATTGATTCTTGGATTGTAAAACATTCCCAAAATTTGGTTGTTTCATGTTTTGTTGATTTTGGAAATGTGCATGTTTATTTACTAATATTTGGTTTATTTGAGGTATTTCCTCAATTTGAACTGAATGTTTGGGTTTTTGAGTTTGTAAAGTAACAAGAGTATCTTAATGATTGAATAATGTATGTTCTATGTCTAATGGAACATCTTGTAAGGTCTCTTATGACTTTAAATGTTCATTTAGATTACCTTGATCCACTATGGTAATGTTCTCATCCAATAATTTTTATGTAGCTTCCACCATATCTTCATGTTATTTCGAAGCATTATTTTGAATTAAAGTGGCAACTAGGGAGTTAGTTAAATATGCAAAAAGTTGATCTGCATATCGTTGACTTATTATCTTGATCTTAGCTAGAAGATTTGGATTTATGGGTTTTGAATCTATTTATATTTCCTTTCCTTTGTTAGAGGAAGAAGGTATGTCTATTTCACAAAATCTTGCTCTTTCCATCATTGTTCTCCTTCTCTAACTAAGGTATGCAACTGCTCAGTAGGAAATTTAGAAGGTAGTCTAGCACCTGATTCTATCAATCTAAGAAGGGCTTCATCTTGATCTTCTTGGGGTTGATATTCATTGTAATCATCTTCAAATCTTAGTGTTGCGGGGATATCATCAAAAACAATGGGGTTATCTTGGCCATCATAATATTTCTCATCCTCATAACTAAGGCCATAAGAAGCCCCACTATGAGTGAACCTTTGAGTCATGTCTAAAAAGAGCTACCCTATGTGTCTGACTAACTTTAG
This sequence comes from Torreya grandis, assembly GCA_037957365.1. Taxonomy (NCBI): domain Eukaryota; kingdom Viridiplantae; phylum Streptophyta; class Pinopsida; order Cupressales; family Taxaceae; genus Torreya; species Torreya grandis. The sequence continues at coordinate 183,647 of JARHVA010000171.1, read as the reverse complement.
ACCAATGCTCGATAACTAATCAAAGTATGTTTTGGCTCTCTTTTTAAACAAATAACCAAGGTACTAATGAGACTATAAGGGAGGGTGGTTTGAAACCACACACAATTTAGAAGATTTGGTTCATGAAATTACTCAACCTTTTGTAAAGTTGAAATAGTATAGATTGGAAGAGTGTAAGGTAACTCAAAGACCCAAGGTGAAAACTAGTACACCAAAGTTTAGATCTTTATGATACACCCACTACAAAATCTAGTTTCAACTTTGACAAGTTGACCCTAGAAGTTTAGAGGAAAGCTCTCTAGATTACAAAGAAGACAAAATGAACTAAGCAACTCAAGATGTAAAGATAAACATGAATCACTAAGTATAAAGCTAGGACCAAATGGGTATCATGTCACCACATGATTTTAGTAGGAAAAATATGTTCTAGGACCCAAAGCATGAGTGCTACATAAGATGATTTAAGTCCACCAAGATGATAATGTGATTTTGAGTCTTAATAAGTGACCTTCAATCCAAAATAGAAAATTGAATGCAAGTTAAAACAAGCTTAGTGCATAAATGGTGAACCCACTTTGATGCACCAACCCTCAGAACTCAGAAAGGTTCAATTTCAAATGTGGATTATAAATTAAGGATTTAAAAAAATTGGGTAAAATTTCTAGACTCAATTGGGCAACATGACTGCACCAAAGTGGATGACATGACACAAGATTTTGATAACAAATTTGAATAAAGAAAAGATGAATTTTCCATTTGGATAGCATAACACCTCCCTTACTCAAGAAAATTGAAGACAATGTGTTTTGGTTAAGTTCATTGAGTTAACAAGTAGTTTTATACACAAATCAAGACCAATTAAGCTACTAACAAAAAATAAATGTCCTAAGTCTAAACTAATAAGGTATGACAAAGTGGGTTCTACTAAACTAGCAAGGTTTTGATCATTATAGGGGAATCAATTACACAATGACTTTCACATCAAATGATGCAAAAGATAAGCATGAAAAGTGGGTGACTGTGGCATTGGCTAGTTGTAAAAAGGTCTAGTCCTTTTTACAACCACTACATCTTGTTGTTCGCTCAATGTAGTGCAATGTCCACATGTAGATACGTCTCATGTGTAACTCCAAAGGATCCAAATGAAGTCAATTTTGGGAGGTGAAACCCCAGGTCAAAGCTTCCCTAAAGAACTCGTAGGAGGTAATGACATCCCCCTTGCAAGCCAAGTTTGTATGAAAATAAAGAAAACATAAAATAGAAGTATTTTAGGGTCATTTTCAAGATCACCCAAACTTTGGTGATTTTTTGGGGAGTGATTTAGATGACATTCTTTCTAAGCCTTAGTATAGGCTACTTGCAATAGGAATGGCACTTTTTATTCCAAGGGTTCCCTATAGGGGACAAATGGAAGAGCATACATGCAACATACCTCTTTTTACCAAACAAAATTTGATTTAAAAACTATTGCAAATAAGAATGACAAGTGTGTTCAATTTTAAGCCCAAATGAAAGATTTGGTGGTGTTCATTTGACCCTTGGTCTTAGTTGTAACTTTGAAAACATTCACCAAAAACACCTAAATTCTTTGTTAAACACCAAAAAAAGGTTCCTAATCAATTTTTTAAGCATGCAAAGGTGATTTAAACATGTTTTAATAAAATTTTAAACTTGATCTTACAACAAGATTGTTATCATTTCCTTTAGATTTGAATCCCTTTTGAATTTGAAACAAGAAACTTTGGAAAAATAGGTCTCGGGTCTATGTTTTTGGAAAAAACACAGTGACTGATGTCGATCAATACCATTGACTTCAATTATGGGTAATTGAGATCTAACTGATGTTGGTTCTGTTGATCGATGTCAGTTAAGTTAGGTAACTGATGTTGGTATTTCTATCGACATCAGTTACTGTGTAAAAACCATGGCAACCAAAAATGGCAAAATAAAGTTAGAAAACTAATTTCCAAGAGTTTTAAAAGCTCAAATAAATATTTTATAACTGCAAAGTGATATTCTTTATGTGTAAGATGTGTCTCATCCCACTAGGCATGCTAATATGTAGAGAGGATTACAAAGAAAGTTAATCAAGCATTAGTCCATAAACAAGGAAACATGCATAAATAACTAACTACCCAAGCCTATCTATTCCTATGGGAAGTATAAAGGATAGAAAGAAATAAATGAAATAAAGTAACACCATATTACCTTCCCAAATGGATTCACCATACCCATGTGGCTCAAAAACATGTTTTCCCTTGATCAAGCATCCTTGTCTTTGTCAACAATGGTGGTAAACTCCTCCAATGCCTCAAGAACACTCCATAAAACCCAGGCTCTTGATTGTAAACCACTAAACTAGTCTATCAATGAAGATTTGTGGAAATAATTTAGCATTATAACTTTGTAATGTTCAAGCTTTGAAGATATTTGAGCATAATAACCTTGCACCAAAAACTAGCATAGAAATGATGTTCATAGCCTCTCTATTTATAGATTTTTGAGATTGGTTAGGATCAAATTGAACCATCCATCTTGAGATGAAGATGTGTGGTTGAGTATAATCCTAATATTTGGAATTAAATCTATAATTATCTTCATCATGACCTTGGAAGAAGGGGCATTGAAGAGGCATGGGAGGCATTAACTAGACATGGGTGACCCATAATCCTGATATTTGTGGCACTTATGGCCTAGGGAAGTCTTCCCAAGAAATGATGTCACCTAATGATGCAGATAATAAGAATCAATTTTCAAAAATAAATATTCAAAAAATCTCATGGAAAATCCACTTAAGCTTTTGATTTAGATTAATTAGCCTTAAACAAGGTTAATCAACATGTGTGTGATTATTTGAAAATTGGCCCTTAATTAATCAAAATGGTCAAAAAGTCATATTATTGAATCATAATTTGACTAGAGAGGAATTGAAAAGTGATGTTAGATGCACTGTATCCATATTCCCTTTTAGGATGTTTTCGACAATAAATAATAAAGGTACGTGATGTGTACCAATGAATTAGAAGAAAAGAGTGATCTAGAGCACAAAAGGCAAAATCATCATTTTGACTTGAAATGAATTAACTAAAGTTCGCTAGCCCATAAATTTCATTTCCCCATTTAGGGATACTTTGACCTAAATTGACACTTGTAAATAACAAATTCGAACTATTTAGCATGTTTTATGGATTTTGACCTAAAATGTGCATTTGAGTGCAATTCGAGTAAGATTGATAATTTCAACACAAATGGTGTTAGGAATTGGATGTCTACACTAACCACTAATGGTTACTATATATAAGTACCGATGGTGAAACCCTACCACCTCTTCCCTCAATAAAACTAAATTTACTAACCAAAACATCTAAAAATAACAAATTTCCTACCTAATTCCTTTCCTTTGCTACCTAATTCCCCCTTATTTTTTCTATGTACTTTCTCCTATTTTTATTCTACCTCAACCATAAGGCATCATGGCCTAGATATGGGTTTTCAATCCATTTTTTAATTTTATACTATTTATAACTCTTCCTATCTCTAAATTATTACTATTAAAGTCAATTGAAAACAACCCCTACCTCATTTTGCATTTGATGACATGGTCAGATCCCTCTTGCCACTGCTCATCCATATCCTCATCTCTCATCCATAACTTGCACACGCGTACTCACTCAAAAATGTCCACCTCAACCAGATGCTAGTTTAACTAGTTATCTCAATCACTGAACCTCAGTGTAGATAATTTTCAAAAGTCAAATGAGGACATAACTCTTTGTGTTTCCTTTTTAAATAATAGACTTTTTAGGGTTTTACCCAAACCATCATTGGTTAAGGAACCATCGATGGTTTCTCCCAATCGTTGATAATTGGGGCACCCTAACCATCCATGATTAGGATTTTCCCCTTCTTTTTTCCTTTTCCTCTTATTTTCCTAACCAACCCTTTACCTTTTCAACCTACCTTCTACCTAGAACTACATCTATTTTGAAGTTCTTTTTCAAGATGTTAGTATCCCATGAACTATGTAGGCAATGTGCACTTGCCTTGTGCAGTCAAAATCACCTCAACCATTTCTCTACCCCAAGCCTACCCCCTATCTACACAACACAATCCTCCTCGATGTTGGTTGTTTTGACTAGATCTTTCACATATTTTACACTGCATTTGTGTTATCTTTTGACTATTTTGACCAATTTTGCTAAGTTGCCCATTCAAAATTTGCACCACCTCATGCATGACCTAACCACTTAGGCTATTTTGTGGGAGCACTTATTCACCTAGATACCTACAACCTACCCAAATTTGCCTAGATATATTAATAGTCTTAACTTGATTAGCCATGACCAACACTATAGACCAGTTACCCTCTCTTGTCTTTCTAGAGCCCGACCTTATTTTACATCTTTGGCAAATTTAGTCATTACATTATATTGATCGCTCTTCATCACTTTTTATGCAAGAGTTCATGTCTTTACAACCACCTTGTTTCACCTATCAAACTATGACTTGATTTCACTTGCATCTCAATCATTTCTTGGTTTGAGGGGGGATACCTCCTCTCATGACTTAGGGAAACTAGACCCAAACCTTGACCAGCTTCCTATTTTTGTTTTGCAGCTTGCTCAAAGCTACACAATAAAAAGGGAAAAAATGTAGACACCTAAAAATTGCATGTGATAATTTTTAGTGACATCCTACCCTTATAATGATAATTGGGGTCACTAATAACCCTAATGTTCCCAAACACTTTTTAACTCATTATTTAATTCACCCTCTTTTACTAATTTTTCCTTATACCTACGACTACCAATGGTTAGGGAAACCATCAATGATTAGCCTAACCATTGATGGTTAGGTCCCCTCTTCTTCTTTAGCCAACTTTAAATCATGGTTAACTCATTGTGTGAGATTGGAAAATTCCTAAATGACAACTTGTTTTTAAAACAAAGATTTTAAAGCTACAAAAATAGTCAACTTTATCCTTGATCAAATTAGTAACTTCCTTCATTCTATTTAGTAACTTATGCCTATAAAGGAAGTAGAGGAGCAAGGGAAAGGAAGGAAGAGTTATCAACTATCAAGTATTTAAGCTTTTTTGTAGGTATTTAGCATCCATGTTAGTGAGCAAGCATCATCACTCAAGATCCAAAACTTTATCAAAATCACTTCAAAAATCCTGAAGCACTGTCACTCTGGCCACATCACTTCAGACTTCTTCCACTTGGTTATAGGTATTTTATGTTTATATTATTTGATTTATCTATTTTTAGTACCATTACCTTACCTAGTACACTTTTACCCCATTTTCCACTTTCTAGCCTTATATCCACCTCTATTTGCCCAAATCCTTAGTCTGTACTTTTTGATTTATTCACCTCTAGATTTACACAGGTAACTATCGATGGTTCTCCCAACTATCGATGGTTAATACAACTATCGATGGTTACCCAACCACCAATAGTTTACCTCAACCATTGATGGTTCTCCTAAATGCTAATGGTTTGCTATGGTAGTATTTTCTAGAAAGCATTTTTCACCCTTTTGCCTCAAATCAAGCCCTATATTTTGTGCTTCCCTTTGATCATAGGACCCTTACTAATTTTTTGAACCAGACCCTGACCATTTTAGCATTTAAATTTGATCATTTTATTTAATAAGAAATTTATCACTTACTTTATAACATGCATTTAATTTCTTATCATTGGATGCAAATATCATTTTTTATCATTTCAGACTTGATTGTTATAAAAGTGGATTGACAGCCTCATAGCAATCATTGTGCTTCTTGGATCTAGTGCACGCTAGGCAGTCCACTCAACCAACCATCTAACCATACCCTTTCAAGTGTTTTTTCTACCTGTAGGTTATTCCTTCCTAGCCAAAGAGGAGTTCCCACCTTTGTCTGGATTCACATTTGCATTCTACTAGGTATTATTCTACACACCCTAATCACTAGATTTCTTTTATTTAATTTCAAAATTAAGAAGTGAGGAAAATAAACTGAAACAAATGTATTATATTTATATTATATTTATGTGCATTCCATATGGTTTAATGTAAGTGAAGTTAATGTTGAAAATATAATGTTAAGGAATGTGCCACTTTACCTACACCTATATTTTATGATAGCTTATTTTATTCTCTTGCACAATTGTGTCCATGCATGCATATTTGAAAACTTCTATGTGAATTTATACATGTGTTTTATTCCTTAATTCTATATGTTTAATATCTATGCATCTCTATGGTTTTTGAGATATTTCCTTATTCAACTTGTATGTGCCAAAATAACTTCTAATAAATTGCATCTTTGTTATCTTTTTTTTCACTCCATATTCATTGTGCAATAGAACTTCTTATGAACCTTCATGAAAACGTAAAACTTTAAAATTTATTTTTACCACCATTTTCACCTCAAAAATCTACACACTAACACACCCTTCTTACATTCATTTAGTTGAATCTATTTTTTTTCACCACTCTCTTGTGTGCATGGTGCCTTAGAGTTACTTTACAAGCTAATAAGAACTTCTATGCATTCTTATGCAAACTTATTCATGCACTCAGTCACTACCAATGTAGTAACTCCTCTCATAAATATGTATTCACAAGATATAATTAACCTAAACCTATCGTATCTTAATAGAATAATAATCACATGAAGGTCAATTAAATAGATCATTAGATACTTGGATGATTGGGTGGTTACTAATAAAACCCATAGATATTGTAGAGGGTTTCCTATAACTCATATTTCAAGAGGGAAGGGTTTCCTATAACTTATAACTTATAAACACATGTATCTATCTTTATACCTCAATTATTTTAATGTGCTTGCAATAAATGATTGTAAGTAATTCAAATAAAGTAAACTAAACTAAGGGCAAAGGGCTAGAATGATCATAATTAGTAGGGTGTCATGGTCAACTAAATGGAGGTCTAGACAACCTAAAGTGGATGATGGAAAGTATAGACAATCCTATAACCATACCAACTTATTCAGTGCATAGAGAATGTATAAAAGGATACACACATATTAATTCACTAAGTAATAAGCAACATCTAGCCTACTAAGTATATAAAGGAAAGAGTATAGGGCTATAAATACTTACCTTAGAGTGCACCCATCGAACCTCAATATCCCCCTTGGCTCAAGTGGATATTTTTAAGAGAATTTTTTGGGTTGAAGACTTCAAATGGCTATATGAATATATAAGATATCCTCAACTATGATTTCCAAATTAATCCTCCTCTTGAGCTTCAAAGACACCACAATATAATTTTATTCAAGATAAGGTTCTATAACACAAACTCCTCCAAATATGAATTAGTGTAGAAGTGAGCGATAAATCATAGAGAATAGATTTTGTATGATTATGTTGGGATGAAATATGAACCATATATATACTAATCTAATGTCTAAAACAAAGCCTAAACTATAGATTGGTGATATGGCCCTACTGATACAATTGGAAAGTGTTAGTTGGCATAGGATGGTTTCAATAGGAAGATATAATATAAATGATAGGAGATAAACCCATAATGTATTTTGTTTGATGATATAATATAGAATGAGTGAATTCACTAAACAAATGGTATTGGCCTAGATGATGCCATAAGATATATGAAAGCTAGTGTAACTAGGCAATGACAATATGAAAGAGATAGATCATAAGACACTCTCAAGAGGGTTGAATGATGGTATAGATGGTGTAAACATGATATAGGAGAAAAATATCTTGTAAATCACCATCTTCCTACCCCACCCCTTTTTTGGTGCACCTTTTAAGGTGTACATTCAGGGAAATTAAATCTCAACAAGACACTACAATAGAAAGTGTCAATAAATGATAAAGTGAAAAAATATTATGTGTATACGTATTTACCACATGAATCTCATCACTTGTCATACTAATGTAATTTGGTATGGTGCTTTGGAAACACATAAATATAACTAAAATGAAATTTTGAAAGGAACTTCTAAAAATGAATAATTGGAAGTATCATTTACATATCTTGACTTACCTTTATCTTTGAATGGCTATATGCAAATAACATAATCTTGATCATAGAGGGTGAAATAACTACATTTGATAAACCATAGGGATGCAAGGCTAAAAATAGAAAAAATCAATGTAAGCAAACACCGGATGGTCAAAATAAAATTGAAAAAATCTTAGAACTGATTAAAGAACTTGGAAAGTTGGCAAGGCGAGATCACTAAGGTTTGGTTAAAACCAAAAATCAAGAAAACTACTTAAAAACAAAGGAAAATTAGTAATCTAAAAAGCCAAGGCAACTTATAACTGAAAACTCAGAAATGCATCTAAAGTAAGAAAAGTAACAATCTAGATTAAATAAAGGACACATAGAACTAATTAATGTTAACAACATCAATGTAAGAGAAGTAAAAAGTTGTAATCAAATAAAGATGGATAAACATGCAATGAAAAAATAGATATCCTACAAAAATGTGAATAGAAGACTCAATGTCCCAAAAATAACTAAGAGAAATCTTAAAAATATAAAGCAGTGACTAAGAGAGCATCTTATAAAAAATTTAAAGATGTAGTTTCTATTCTAAAGATGGACAAACTAAAACTATCATATTACCACCATGTCTAAAAGAGATGGAGGATATGAAATATATAAGATTAAATATTTAAAAACACAAATGTCTATCAAGGTGGCATCACCAAGGTTAAAACATGATCTTTAATAAAAACAAGGCACTCAAATCAAGTTGGCAAGACTAGGAGTTTTCAACATCAATGGCCCTAAAGAACCCTACCTAGAAAACCTAAGCTTAGGCTAACTAGTGAAGCATAAGTATCATCTTATGAAGGATAGTATACTTGAAAATTAAAATGATCCTACCTTCCCAAAACATGTTCCCCACTCTTAGGACCCATTACAAAGCCATCAACCTATTGTGAATATTGGGTACTTATGTGAAAAATTAGGTAACATTAAAATTTAGGAAGATATAATGATGATATTATTATACCTACTACCCAATTATACTAGCCTACTACACACCAATGGACCATGGATCTATCATGAGATCAATTTTGGATTTTTAGTTTTGACTAGAATAGGAGATGTGCCAAATAGAGATCATGTCTTTTGGTGTCATCTAACTTTTAATATATATTTTATATTTAATAATTTCCTTTTATTATGATATATATTTTAACTCTTTTGGATTTTTATAGTTTCCTCCATGTAGATTTGGAAAAAGAAACACAAGTGATAAAAATTATTACCATAAGAGATCTTACACTTAGTCACTAGAGACTAGAGCCTAAATACCATGATTCTTAAAGACTCCTAAAATTTCATCTTAGAGAAGAGTGCAATCTTGAAAATGACCTTGGTGAGCTCAAAAGGAAAATAAATATGGGGAATGATATAAATCATCATAGAATGAATGGGTTTTCACAATCACAAAAAATGTGTAAAGGGAGATGACACAATGACAGGTAGGCATGAATCATCATTATAATAAATGGGGAAATATGAATGAGGACATGAAGGTAGGATGATATAGTTTTACAATAAAATAATATGACTGATTCCAAGTGATGAAAACCACTACTCTTGACCATTTCCTTATCTTGCTAAGAAGACACCTAGCTAAGGATGGGAGAAAAGGTAATCTATGAAATGAAAAAGATGGGATTTTATAAGGATGGTTTAGCTAATTCCCTAATTCTTACCATGTAACTCATAAACTGAAATCCAAAAGGTGTAATCAAGATGTGAAGTTTATAAAAAGAGACCTGAGAGGGTGTAATTAATGAAATAAATGCATGATTGTAAATAGAATAGGAGTTTGTAAGGAAGTCCTAGTTTTAAAAATAGACAAAAGACTGGAGGACCAAATATAAGTACTATGAATAATGTGAACACAAACTTTTAGTTGTGTAGAATGGTGAATTTCAAGGATAAAATCAAACTAGAACCTATAAGAAATATTAGCTCCACAACACACACACACATATATAAGCATGCAAGTAAGAATCACTGGAAAAACATAAATTGAATAAAACTAGAAATAATATATACTAAGAAAATTACTTATTCAAAAAGATGAATGTTAGTTAGTTATTTAAAGATTTGTCCTTCATTTATTTAAAATCTATATGTGCTAGGTCTAAGGATGTATTTGAGTAGGTAGGGACCCCACCACTTTTGGGTGTGCTTACCCTTATTTTTTTAGGTGTAATCTATCTTTAAAACTAGGTATACAACATCAAAAGTATGAACTTTGACTTTATTATCATGTTCTCTTGCTATACGAGTTTTGTACTAGCATGTTATAAATCACTCATATGTCACTTAAGAAGGAGATCTAAATCATGAAGACAAGATTCCTAAATTTCTTCATCAGGAATGATGCCATGAAGAGAGATGCATAAATATGATAACTCTATATCGAATGGTAATATGGACTCATAATTGTAAACTAAAGATATATGACTTGCCCTGATGGTAGTATGGATGTTAATAAGATAGGCCCAAAGTAAGAAATATAGCTTTAGATTCTAGTACCAAAAAAATACTTAATAGTATTTTGTAAGATATTGTTAATGATTCTTTTGGTGTATTCATATTGGCTATTGCAATGAGGGTGATAAGGTGTTGAAAATGTGTGTGTAATTTTGAATTTGGCATAAAAATTATTCATGTCTCTATTTTTTAAGTTACCATCATTATCAGATATGATGGTGTGAGGAAGCCCAAATTGACATATGATTTGATAAGGATGAACTTGTATATGATTACATTGGTAATGTTTATAAGGGGCATAAATTCTAACCAAATAGTAAAGTACTATGTGGAAACAATAATGAAAGTATGGCCATCTTGTGAATGAGGTAATTTTCCAATGAGATGTAATCTCCACATACATAATGTCCAAGACAACTCAAGTGTTTGAAGCTTTGTAATAGGATAATGGATAATATCATCATGGAGTTAGAAAGGATTAAAATTCTTTGAAAACTTAATGGCATAATTTTTAGAGTAGGCTGATAGTATCCCATCCATAATCATTTTTAGGATATAATATGTTCACTATAATGACCACTATAAATTACCCCATGTGGTTTATAAATAAGATAAGGAAATTCATATTGAGTAACACAATAGAGTATGGTGCCTTCTGAATTATGAAAATAAAGGATGTTATGTCTAAAGACATACTTTCAAGCTTGTTTTTAGACTCTAGTATTTTCATGAGAGTTTACCTTGGCAGGATAAGTATGATGCTAAATGTGTTGGATGATATATTTGTACCATGATATTTTTCAAACACAAATAACCTATATGAGGCAAAGACAATAATCATCCTTTGTTTTAAAGGTAGAGAGTGATTTCATCATATGGATGAGGAAATATGAGTCATGTAGTAACTGATGAAGATGAAAAAAGAGGTAGATGGAGTAAGATAATCAATTATAGTGTTTTATTCTTATGGGTTTGATTTAATCATGAAAGATGAAAAATATTTATCAAGATAGGAAATGATCTAATGATATTAAATAATGTTTTCACCTTTTCATCGATATGCACCACTAAATTGATGAAATATAAGTTATATATATCCTAAGGCATATAAGAAATGAATATCTAAATATATGTCTACTTGCATCCCAAGGATTAGGGATTCATATTCAACCATGTTTTTAGTGACCTCAAATTTTAATAAAAATGATAAAGGAATGATTTTTCCATAAGGGTCCACTAATCCATAGCCTTCCCCATCTCCTTGAAGGCACTTGAATCCATCAAAGTGAAGGGTATAAGTTTCATCATATAGATCAATACTAACTTCGAGGAGATCTTCTAAGATAACTTTAGATGATTTAGATTAAGAGACTACAATTTATGGTTATTTGAGAACATATGCCTCAAGATTAATTATGAAATTATAGAATTAGTCTTTGAGTGAAACAACTTGATCAATACCTTCAATCAAGAATAAATATTCATTGGGGAGAATATACTAAATATATTGAATAGTTAGGACAAGTATGATGATAATTTGATCAATTATCACTTGGAATTTTATTGGTTTTTGAGTGGTGATTATCAATTCAATATCCATTAAGAGCGCGATCCATTTGGTAATTTAGTCTCTAGGCAAGAAAGCTTTGGATAAGAAATATCAAAAGGGATATGAATGTAAAATGACATAATTAGTTTGATAAACCATATATTGTTGATATTTTTTCTATGAAAAAGATTGTTATATAGTTACTCTCCAATTTTATGTAGTGGGTCTCATAATCTATCAAATCATGACTGATATAGTAGATTTCATACTATTTTCTTGACTCATCTTGTTACCTATGTATTTACCCAATTGATATAGGGGTCAATTAAGTATAAAATATTAGAGGATGATCATTATAACATAATCAAAAATTAGGAAGATGAATAAATTATTGTTTCATGATATTGAAATATTTTTGACAATCATATGTCCATTCTAGTGAAACACCTTTATTAAGAAGAGAGTTTGTTGAGTAGGTGTGGTAAGCAATCTCAACAATGAATCATCATATTTACCCATGTTTCCATAGATAGGTATGGATGTTAGGATTGGATTGAATTATATAAATGTTGAAAATAATAATGATCTTAATGGGATATACATAAATCCATTGCAAGGAGACTAAAAATGCTAAGAGTTTTCTATAGGTGACATTGAAAACACACTTGTAAGGATTGAGTCTAAATTTATATTTGATAAGGTTGAAAATGATAACAAGGTCATAAAGGTGGTTTTCATGATAATTTAATAAGATCATCCACATAGGTTTAGACTATTTAAGAGATGAGATAATGAAAAATTTTGGTAGCATTTTTAATTCTAAAGGGCATCTTAACATAGTAATAAGTTCCCCCACTCGGTAGTAAAGGTAGTTTTATGTTGATCCTCAAGAGCAATGTGAATTTGGTTATATTTAAAAAAATAATATATGAGGGATAACATATCATAGATGGATATAGAATCAAAAATGGCATTGATGGATGTTAAATAAAATTTTTATTTAGGGCATTCTAAGTTGAGATTCCAAATTTGATACATATGTGGATGAACCTAGTGACTTTATTATAAATGGGGATGATGTTGAAAACCCATTTCAAGTATTCTTCTTGTTTGATGAGCTTAACATCTAAAATATTGGTGATTTATTTGTGAAATAAAGTGGAAAACTTAGGAGGAAACTTATATTACTTTTGGTACATGGGTTTTACACTGGGGTATGTCACTATGTTATGTAAAACTATGTTAGGGTCAATGTCAAACGTGTTCATATGACCAAGAAAAGGCTTCATGATATTTGAAAAAAATGAGGCTATAATTATCATTATCTTTAGGATGAATTTATTTAGAGATAATAATTGGTCTATGAATGGTAATCGTACCAAGATTAACTTCTTGAGTTTCTTTGATAATCATGTCATTTACATCTTGGAAATAATGAGTATCTATTGGAAGTTTAAATATAGGATCCTTTTATTGAAGTGAGGATCCTTTTTATTGAAATTTAAAAGATTGTGGTGTTGGAGAGGAAGTTGAGGCTCTTCATCACTAGGAAGCATAGGTAAAGGTCCATAGTATTCAACGTATACTTTAAGATCCATAATTTGATTACCTTTGTTTTCAAACTCTGAATGAATTTGTCTTACATCAATGCCCTTAACACCCAAGGTAATTCTAGGGGGTGAAGTAGGGACTAATTATTTTAACTATAGGTATCAGTTTGGTAGATATAGTCTGGTATAATATGAATAAGTTAAACTATAATGGTATATCCAATATATTTATCATTGACATAATTAATTTTAACTATATCAATTAGGAAAATACAATTAGTTGGAAGAGATGAGGATAAGGAAATTGTATCAACTCTAGATAATGTCGAGATGATACATTTTAGATGTGAAGATTAGAATATATTAGGTTGGTTGATATATTGTAAAGACTAATTGAAAAATAGAATACTATTAGCCTAATCGATACAATCTGAGTTGGTATGAATTTTATGAATAGTATTGGGTTGGATGATACTATTAGTTTCAAGAAAATTAGAAATTTTTTAAACAACCCATAGAGTATTTATCAATGGAGGGTTTTTATGAGGTACATAACCTTGAGGTTCTAGTTTATCATCACTAAAAATATAATATATTTGAACCAAATGAACATCATGGTTAAAATCATTTCTTTTTACAATTATAGATTTTTGATAATGAATTACATCCACATCTCGAGATTGGAATGAACCATAATGTAATCATCATCATCTGATGGATAACTATTACATGCATGAGATGTTAGCAGAGTAGTTTCAGTGGATATCCTTGTTTGATACACCCATGTTATTGAAAGTATGAGGAGACATTAATAAAGGATCTTGGAATAGTTTGGCTACCCCAAATTCATTACAAATAAATTCATCTTGTATTTAAGTGACTTCATGACAATTTGATTTGGGAGGACTCTCAGTATCATCATAGTTCAAGATAATGGTAATATCTCTTGTAAGGAGATAATGAGGGAGCCATTCAACTATGTAAGGAGGTAAATTAGTGGTATTACAAATGTTTTACAACTCATTGGGTTTGTCATTATCTGAATCTGCAAGAGTGAATTGTATATCAGGATGCATATTGATGAGTTTAGGGAGAGGAGGACTATTTATATGAGAAACGATATTGATGTGATATCAAATCTTAAGTTTAGGAAGCTATATTACCCATGGGTTAGGATTTGCATCATACTTATAATGCTTTCCATCATGGATGAAATTTATGCATTGGCTACAAAAATATGTGATAGGTCTCATGAGATGAGTCCAAGGATGACCTAAAACCATAACATTAGTTCATATTATTTTGGGTCCACTAGTGAGAGGGAGCCAAATAAAAATAAGAGGTTTTTGATTAGTTTTATTAGATTCATGACAAGTAAGTGCAGTTTTCTTAAGATTATCTTTGGAGTATCCAATTTGTTGGAGTAACCAAAGATAGTTAATGTTGATGTCAGATCCTTCATCACCAAGAATTTTATTATTAAGGTATTATTGATCACAATATTAATAAATAGGGGTGGGTCATTAGCTTAGGAAAGAATTTCATCATTAATCATATCTTCTTTGTGAATCTCTATGGATAGTTTAGTAGAGTGACAAGAATGAGTAATGGTTTTAATAAAATGATCTTCTATTCAATGTTTGGAGAGGCACTTTAGATTCAGTAGATGGGGACTCTTTGATGTCTTAAAATTATTACATGAATAGTTTTTTATGACAAGGAGATGTTCTCATGAGTTCTAATAGAGGAATTTTATAAGGCATTTAATTAAAATCATCTACAAAATTCCATTTTGGCTTAGTATTGGAGCCAAATTAAGGTTTAGGCTAATTAGAAGTAGTGATTTTTGTAGGAATGATAGTATAAGGAGTGGAATAACTATGTTGAGACTCTGAAGGTGGAGCAGGCTCATTACTAGTTTGAAGATCAGAATATGATGTAGGTTTGGTAGTAGTATCCTTAAAAATTTGGCCATAAGGAGAAGGATTATTAGGTTTGTTAACAAGATTTTTGTGTACATGCTTATGATGGTATTAATCATTTTTACATTCACATATTGAGAATTAGTGTAATATTGATCATAGTTTACATCAATAACACAAGAATATTTGTTGGAATTTTTTGTATTAGAATCTGATGGCTGAGAATATTTTTGATATTTTTGGTTTGTAGATTCAAATTTGTTGAAGTAGTTTCTATAAGCCTTAAGATATTCATTATGGTAGTCTTTCATGATAGCATCATGATTAAAGTTTTCCCATAGAATAGTGGGCATAAATCATTTTTGGAGGGCATGCCATGTCTCATTAGAGTGACCAATATCAAATTAGAACCAACAAAAATTGTTAGGATCATACCATGTTTCAGGGGTAGTATCATGGTAAACACATGATATAGAAGGAGATAACAACTTCTTTATTTCCTGCATATTGATGAACAAGAGGGAGGGAGTTTAATTATCTTATTTGGATGTTCCTAATTTATTTTGAGGAGGCTTGGATTTGGGATTATTAATGATGATTTTATTGGTTGAATCTTAGAAAGATTCATTATTGATAGTTTGATAAGGTTTAAATTGAGTCATAAGGAAATCTTGGCATTTGTTTTTAATCCAAATCTTCTTTTAAGGTTTGGGGAGATAATATCTTAACCTTGTATTAAAAAGGGGATTTGAGAGTGATAATAAAGATTTTTAAAATATTTTGATCACTCATGTTAAGCTCCACTATATGAGTTGGGGAATTCCATCATTTAATGAAAGTATGGGTAGATTTGTTAGGAAGTTTCTTAACATTAATGAAGTTGTTAAGGCTATTTTCAAGAAGATAATTATGTTGGAATTCCCAAAATTAAGGCATTGACTAAATCCTTTAGTTGTGTAATAAAATGTATAGGAAATTGATTATAACATTCTAGTGCATCTCCAACAAAGGTTTTGGCTAGATATTTAGTGGTAGAATAAGTGTTAATTTGAATCCATTCCTTATAGAGGTTTATAAATGTTTTAAGAAATAAAGCAAGATATTTAGTTCCATCATTGATGATAGATGGAGAAATGTTTCCAATGTCTATGGAAATAATTAAGGGAGTTAAAGGTTCATTTTTGAGGTTTTGAAGTAATTTTTTACGCATAGGAGGTTGAGTTATGATGTTACCATTGACATATAAAAGAGGAAGAGGGATAAAATTTTGATTTGGTTGATTCATAATGAATTGATGAGGTTGGATAACCATTTGAAAAAAGTGGATTTTCATTTGGAGCATTTGATTTTTGATAGAAGCTTGCATAAGGGTCATTTTTTGGATCATTTATGTAAGGACTTGTGTTTTATCTAACAATGGATCATGATTACAAGTGGTAGGAGGAGGATTGGAATATGGAGGAGGAATACAAAAAACTTTCTTGGCAGAAATATTCCTAATGTTAGTGTTATTTTCCATAACTGTGTAATGGAAGAAAGAAGATTAGCAAGACCACTAATATTATTTACAGTGTAAAAGGTATTATCATCAATGTGATTTAACCTTTTAGGGTTTTATATGTGTAATTGCCTATGATTGGTTAAGGGGATGATATGTATAAATTAGTTAAATAAATTACAATAATTAAGCTACTAATTTTTTATGATTTTGGGCTTGTTCGACTTTCTATAAATATCAAAAAATAGGAGTAAATAGACTTATCTAAAAATTGACTCTCATAGATGATCTAGGTTCTAGAATTTGAGATTTGAGCAGTAGTCTATGTCATCAATAAGATTTTAATATTTGTCTATTTATTTGGATAATAGCACCCAATTTGGACAGTAGCACTATCTATGTGTATTGTCCTCAATGTGGTGCTAATGTCCCCTTTGTGGGATTGTTCATGTTTTTAGGGAGCACCTGTGCCTGTGTCTATATGTTCTATTACTAAATGATTAAAACTTGTAGATTTGTAGTATACCTAGAAATCTTGATTTGATGTGAAAACCCTAGTTCTCTTTACATGAATGATATGATAAATAATTGAGTGTGTGTTATTAGGATGGACTGGACATCCTCAACACCCCGTTATGTAGAGAGTTTCCTACATACCAATAATCCAAAGAGGGATCAAGCCTGATGTATTTTTCACACATAATGCTTGATGTATGTATAAGTGAATGATAGAATGAGAGTGGCCTTAGATGCCTTGAATGTGCTTGAGCTTTAAAATACTTAAAAAATGGACTAAGGGCTATTGTAGATGGTAGTATGTAAAAAGTATGGTAGAATAGGGATAAAGTATCTTGATTTTTCACATGTTTATGTTTGGTTTGAATAGATATTGAATCTATTTCCCATATAGTGAATATAAGTGGATTAGATTTGTATTTATAAGGTTATGTTGCTTATGCAAATAAGAAAATGAGATTAGGCCAACATTAGGAGGGGTAATATGTTAGCATGTTATTGTCATTGATGTCAAAAGGGTGCATCTTGTGAAGGTACATGGGGAGTGATCATGAAGTATGTGACAAGGTGAGTTTGTAATTCTCATTGATGTCACTGAGATTTTCATTGATGTCATTAAGGTTGTTATTGCATCTTGTGAGTCTTGATCATCATAAAGAGGTATGATGGTCATGTGAAAATTGAAGCATGGTTATGAGGTTCTATTTATGCATGAGGTCATGATATAACATTGATCAGAAAGAGATTATTGTATTGGTGTGAGAGTGATATCTAAAGAGTGTTCTTGTTTTATATCATTGAGGTAAGCATGTTTGAGTACTAGTTCTTGAGTACAAGGTGCCTTGAGAATCCTAGTTTAGACCCTGTGAGAAGGTGTGCGTAGTGAATTTTTGTGAAGTAAGTAAGCACAATATTGTGAGAGGTTTTTTGGAATTGTGTGATCATGTAATTAAAGTGTATATTTTTTTAAAAGTATTTCAATATCAATTTTCATGTTTTAAGTGCTTAAGAAGCCTAGTCATGGCATGTAAAGTTATTGTGGGAAGGTATGTGTAGACACCAAAATCGTGTCTACTCCCTTGGTCGACTCCCCCCTTGGTCCCCTTGGTCCATTCCCACTTCTAACCATGCCTAACCTATGTCTTATTAATTTAAAATAATTATCTTATTTTAAATTAATAATTCTCTCCTTCCTTCTCTCTCTCCCCTTGCCACCTCACCCATGCCACCTCTCATCTCCTTGGATTCTTTGCCCTTGGATACCCTCATTTATCACCCTATGACCTATTCCAACTTCCCCTCCACTACCCCTTGCCAAGTCTTAAATGATTTAAGACCCCATTTCCCTTATCCCACTCATTTCCCATGCCTATTAATCCACCTTCGACTGTTTCTTCCCTCGACCCGCTGACCCGGCAGTTGGGAAAATGGATAAAAGGTTATTTTTAGCCTTTTTCCTACCTTCCAACTACCGGCGTCGATCAACTGTCGATCGACGTCGGTGATATTTCTGGCATCAGTTTCCTTCATAACTGTGTTCTTGACCCAAATGCAGGACCGGTCTCTCTTAATCTTTCAATCTACCTTTTCTCAATCTTTCAATCTGACCTTTTGACCTTCAGCAATCTGATCTTTCACTCCTCAATCCGTCAATCCTTCCAATTAGCAGACCTCTCACTCTCTCTCTCTCAAGTACACACAACAAGCTACAACAACAACAGGTCTTCTGCATTACCAAGCATCAACAATAGGTACATTAGCAACAACAGGTCTTCTTCATTCCATTCTCCAGTAGGTATGAGGTAAGTATTTCTACTATTTTCATTTCAGTATTTCTTTTAATTCATCTGTCATTCAGCCTACTGCCCATTTTCAACCTCTCCTACCCAGACCCCTTCCAGACCACTCTTTCTTCCCTGTTGCATCTGTCTTCTATTTGGTCCCTCTTTCAGACCATTCTTTCTGCCTGCACAGACCTCCAAACAGACTCTCAGACACCTCAAGCCATTTTGCTGACCCCAAATAGACCATAGACTCGTCCACAGACCATAAACCTATCTAGACCTGACCAGACCTCATCCAAAGACTACTACCTCAACTGACACTAGCCACAGAGACCACTACCTACACTGATGTCGACAGACTAACCAACGTTGGTAGACTTGACAAACCAACGTCGACAGACTAACCAACGTCGGTGACTTTGACCAGATCGACAATAGCATTCAAGTAAACATTTGCTTTTATTTCTGTTTCAGTTTTTAATCATTTTAGTCTTTTATCATTCTATCTTTTATCAAACATTATTTTTATCAATCAGTGGGTTGACATCCCTCAAGGAAGTCTTTGTACTTCTGGGATCAAGTTTTTACTTGGCAGCCCACCATCTCCTCATCTAACAACCTTTGTGTTTTAGTCTCTATCTTCTACAGGTGTCATCCTCCACAACCAAAGAGGAGTTCCTTCTATCATTTGAATTTGGTGCATAAGACTTCATCCAGGTATATACAAGCCCTAGACCATTTATCTTAGTTTCTCATTTCCTTTTTGAATGTGAAAGCAAAAATTGTACAAAAACATTCTGGCACGCTCGGTGGGACCCTAGGATCTTCCTTGGGTTCTTTTCTTTCTTTTCATATAGGTGCATTAGGTTTCTCCTTTTCACCTCTTTCTTCTCTCTCTTCCAAAAGACATCACAAGAAAGGTTAAAAAGAACCCTTCTTTCTTTCTTGCATCTTAGACTAGTCAACTCATACTCTTCAACCCTTTCTCAACTTGTTTTCATCCGAACTCATATTTCATTTTGGGCTTAAAATTAATTGCATTTCATTTTTGATTGCTTGAATTTTTAGCTCTCACATCTATTAATTAACAACCACATCATGAATTAATCGTAGGCCACTTATGTTACACAACCAAATCACTTGCACAAATCAAACATCAAAATTTACCTGAGACAAGGCCCGACTGGGATTTCATCACTCAGCGGATACCTTACCCGTCCCAGCAATATCACTTGGATTTCATCACCAAGGGGAAAGCCCACTCTATTCTTTGGTAGAGGATAATCTCTAGGGAAAGTATATTTTGGCTAAGTGAGACCAGCTTATCATTGGGCTCGTGAAGTGAGGGGAGCTTGCTCCTTAGCACCAGGCCATGTACGAAACCTAACACAGACTCTTGGGTGCCTAAACTGACCCAAAACTATCCATAGACTGCTTCTTCTAGGACCCTTCTACAAGCCAACCTCCCAAACACATTTTAAGGCATAAGCCAATAGGATTCTAAAAGTTGATTCTTAAGATTTAACGCTTAGGGTCTGCTTGTCTCCATCTATTTTTCTGTTCCTATCTGGTTTTTTGAGCTAGTGAGGACATTTCTTTTTTTTTCTTCCAAAAACTCTCAAATCTTCTAAGTTTCTAGAAAACACAGTAACTGACATCAGTTTTTCCACTGATGTTGGTACCTTTCTTCGCCATTTGTTCTCATCGACATCAGTTTTTCAACTGACGTCGGTCACTTTCATAGTCCTTTTTTAAAAAAATAGCAGCCTAAAACCCAACCCTTTTTCTACCAAAACCACATTCTGAGTTTCTAAAACTAAAAAAACATAATTTCTAAAACCTAACCTCTTGCCTTGAATGGTTTTGACATGCATTCAAACTAGAATTCTTCTTGACCACGTGAGGCATCAACTGCTTCTGCCTTCCCCGTCCATAACCAGTCCCTTAATGGAGTTTCATTCAGAGACCAAACGAACTCCAACTCGACCGACCCCAACTCAGTCTCCCATTGTCCCTGAAGGGGACCAAGATTTTGAAAGATTCTTGGACCTCAATGTTAAAGCCCTCTAAAACTATCTCGTAAAAAACCAAATGTGAGACCTTTCGGGTGAAGTGGTGATGACATCAACACCATCCGCTACCCAGCCTTTTATGACTCAAACTATTGCCTCAACCATTAACCTGACCATGGCCAATACACAAAGTTTGGCCTCCCCATCTATTTTTAGACCGACCTCCATCGGGGTTTCATTACCCCCTCAACCACACGCAATTCAACCAAGTTTTAAATCATACCAGAACTTGATTATCTCGACTCCACACACTCTTACACCCATAAATGCAGGAGTGTCTACCTCCCCTTTTGTCAATGCCACCATGCAACAACCTTTGGTGGTATCTAGTCAACTTATGCCTTCTACCTTCACAACGCAACCACCCTTAGCCTACACTTCTGTCCCAACGACTAGTTATCAATATGTTGCGCCCTTACAAGTGCAATTGACTACGTCGTATGCCCCTTCTAGCACCTTTCAAGCACCCTAAAACCTAGGGGGCACCCCATCTATCAATTCGTCAGCTGATCTCATCAAGATGTTGATGGACAAAATGTCTAATCTTGAGGCTTCTATTTTTGGTTCAAGCAATGCTCTCTCGTATGACCAAATTTGCAATGAACCCATTCATCCATCCATCCTGATCCGACCATACCCCAACTAGTGGGAGCTTCCTAGATTTACTTAGTTCCAGAGTAGGGAAGACCCGAAACAACACCTATAAGCATTCAGACATGCTTGTTATCTTATAGCCCATGACGATGCGTTACTTCTACACACGTTCCCCATGTCGCTTTCTGACCCTGCCCTTGACTAGTATAGCTCTCTTACCAAACATTCTATCTTTTCATTCACTCAACTCACCCAATTATTTCTTGACCATTTTTCTATCAATATCACCAAACAAGTCTTGATCACAGACCTCTACTCCATCAGGCAATTTGACGACGAATCAATATTCAATTTTGTCACCCATTGGAGAGGCTTGATTAACCAGCTCTCCTTCTCCTTGCCTCAACCTGAGCTTATCGAGCTCTTTTCTTGAGCATGTTCCAGCCACATCTCTTCCACCTTGTGGGTTCAAACATTCCACACTTTCGACGAAGCTTTCACCATGGCCTGAAAGCTTGAACTCTGTGCTATTGAAGAAAATAGGGTCAAATTGTGTAATACTAACGCAAGAACCAATGACCCTTCTTCTTCCAAACCTTCTTCTTCCCACTCTAAGTCCAAAGGAGTGGCAAACACTATGGTCATTAGATCACCATCTTCGACAATAACTAATCAATCTCAACCTTTAACATCTCAAAGCATCACCAAACAATTCCAACAACGGTACATCCAGCATTCATACACTCCGCTTGGAGAATCATACACTTCTATTTTGGAAAAACTCATCAAGCAGGGGGTCCTCAATCTCCCTCCAATCCAACCACCTCAATTCAACCCTTCAAAAGCCCTCCCTACATGGTATAGGGAGGTAGACTTCTGTCACTATCATCACGTCCACAGCCATGACATCAACAATTACCGAACCTTCAAAAACATCATTCAAGACATGCTAGATAAGGGTGACCTCATCCTAAACAATCCAAATGTGCCACCCAATCAAGGCATAGACATCTTCAAACAACCCTTTCTCAACCATCTTCCTACCCAAAACAATGTCTAGACCATGGCCGATAGCTCCCAAGAGCATGATATACACACGGTCAACACAGTCTCACCTCTTGTCTCGAACCAACCTCCTTCACAGGTGGAAGACCCTTCTTCCCCTATTTTTCCTCCACAAGTAGAAGAGCCTTCTTCTCCTATTAGTCCTCTATCCACCTCTCTTATATTGGAGGATGCTTCAACCATACCAATACCATTAGCCCCACCTTCATCTTTCTTCCTACCAATGGAGGACCCTACCTCGCCTACTCCTCAACCACAAGTTGAAGGCACAATCATCCCTGCCCTCTACCCTCTTGAGGAGCCGCACTTTCCTATTTCTTCTCCACCAAGAGAAGAACCAGTCTCTTCACCCATTTCGATCGAGGAAGACCCAGTCATGGTTTCCTCTTGCCTTTTGCCTAAGATTGTTACATCTCACTCACCTCCATCCACATTTGAACCCAAACCTGCATCTAACCTTGCCTTGCACAATAGTGGCCCTCAACCCAAACCAAAGAAGGCCACTAAACCACACCAGAGGACCCTCCCTCACCTTCATCATTACCTTCAATTTTGGGCCCACATCTATCCACTTTAATGGGGGTGCTTCCTACTCCCATACTTCACAGGGGCAAGTCGCCTCCATTGTCCCCTCAACCCATCAGACATTTATTTCCTCCAAAACATCCAACACCTATCACCACCAAAGTGCCATCTACACATGTGGCTACACCACCCATGAAAATGATGGTATGACCAATGCCTCTTACGACTCTCAAACCAAAGTCATCAACCCCCACTACAACAAGACACGTAGACCCATTGGTAGGTTCTTATGTCTTGTTGTTACGGCAATTATTGCAGTCTTCTCGCATCATTCTCCCACCTCTTAGACCATACCAATCTCTCAAACCGAAACCACCCTGGTTTGATGACACTACAATTTGTGCATATCATCACACACCTGGGCATGACACCGAGCATTGTTGTGCCCTCAAGGTTGTCATTCGCCAATGTTTGGAGAAAGACACCCTTCTTCTTGACCACATTGTCAACAAACCTTTAACCTCCTCACCGCCCCACTCATCAACTCTCGGATCAAGACCATCTTGGTTTGACAGCTCCAAATTCTGTCACTATCATCACACACTAGGACATGACACTGAGCATTGTTGTGCTCTTAAAGTTGTCATTCATCAACACCAAAAAAAGGATACCCTTCTCATAAAGGATCCTCTTGACCACCCCTTCGACAAATCATCAACACTGACCCATGGTTCTCAAACCTCATTACCTAAATCGAGATCTCCACGCTAGACTATGGTCCCTTTGTCAGCTTTAACCCCCTTATTTGACATCAACACAGTCAATCTGACCACCAAGCCTCAACCAACCTTAACCAATCTGTCAAACATTCTCCCTAGCTGTTGGGGGAATTCAACGTTCATCCAAGCCTTGACCAACCTTTAAACCCAGTCTCGACCAAATATCAATCACTCTTTTAATCCTAAACCTCGACTAGGCTCAACCAAGCCTCGACCATGCCTCGACCAAATAAGCATCGACCTGACCTCAACAAAACATCAACCGATCTTTTAACCATGACCTCAACCAACCATCAAACTTCACAAACCAAACATCGACCCAATTATTGACCAAATATCCATCGACCCGACCCCCGACCAAACATTCAACCTATCTTTGACCAAACATTCAATCAGACCTTGACCAAACATCAACCAAACCTTTTAATCATGACCTCAACCACAACCTCGACCAAACATCAATCACACATCGACCAAGTCTCAACTAACCTCAACCAAGCCTCGATTAAGTCTCGACCAAGCCTCAACCAACCATCAACCAGACCTTGACCCAGTATTGACTAAACATCTTTTTTAATCATGACCATCAACCAGACATTGACCAAACCTCGACCGACCATCGACCAAACATCATCTTCACATCTAGCATCAACCATCAACACATGACCAATCTCGAAGAGGCAAATGGGGCAAATCTGCTCCTAATTGGCTCGAACCTTATCATAACACACAAGTATGGATCAGGGACTTATCAGAACTTGAGCCCTTTAATGCCTTGCATCTATGACCATTCTAATGTTAGTCGAGTACTCGTCCACTTGACATTTAACTTGAGCTTGTTCCTTGAGCAATTCCCCGTCCTCTTAATCCTCATTCCTTTCAACCCTATTCCCCTTAACAAACCCTCTATAACCCTTTTACATAGCATGTATGCTTTATCCTAATAAAAGGGAGCCCTTAAACTTCTATAGTCTTGTCCATGACTCAAAATTTTGTCAAAAATAAATCAAGATGTTAAAATATCCAAGGTCACAAACTCTAAAAGGCAGACTGCTCCCTCGAAGGACAACTATACTATCATTGTTGTAGCTAATAGACTTCTCCCTCGAAGGACAGTTATTCAAAGCCCTCATATATATAAAGCAAAAATATATACCACTCCCTTGAAGGATGGCTATGACTAAATCTTGCTACAAACAACACTCTTTTAGAAGCTTCCTACATCGATCAACTTCACAAATGACCACAAAGCAAAATGACATCTCTATGTAGACTTCTCGCATCGATCAGTCTGCTCAAAAAAAAAAGGGGGGGTCATGGACTTGGCTTGTAGTTGTCTCAGGGTCTCCTATAAAAAGGGGCAAGGTTATCTCTGCTCTAAAAAGGGTTACCCCATCCTCACCTATCAGAACACCTATTCAAGGGACTTCGAGCTCATTTTAATGTCAAAAGTGCTTCGATTACCTCTCTAACACAACCTATGGTCAACGACGTAATGCATGAATGGGGCTCTTGGTTCTAACAACCCCTATCTATGCTTTCATTCTGGTCCTTATCAATGAAAGAGTGAATATGCCTTTCACTTCCTTTACACTTTGGTCACATTCAAACTCCACTTGTCAAACCCAATCAAACCAAAACATCTTCAGACCCGTCACATCATCATAGTCCATTTCACATAGTTTCTATGGACACCAATACACATGGAAACTATCGACCACACAATTTATGTTAAGCATAAACCATTACTTGCTAGCGCATAAATAGACTCAATTCATTTTTAGCATACATCCATCACGAATATGGAAAATTGCTAGGGATGAAAGACCCTGACCAATGTTACAGAATACACCATTTGGAAAACACTGTAACATCTTTTTCTCCTCATCAATTCAACACATGACCAAACCAACCTATTGACCAATTTTGCCTCCTTGCCTGAACTACATTGGTCTGAGGCCCTAAGACCGGGGCTATGTAGGTAGCACTCAGTTGACACGACATCCTCTGGGGTTAGCTTGACCACCCTCATTTGTTCATCTCTCTGATGGACAAACCTTCTTTCTTCTTTTTGACCATGACTTGACCTCGACCAAGACCAATCCATAACTTTGACCCTTCTTCCCTTTTAGGGAGAACTACATTGGCCTGAGGCCCTTCACACAGGGGCTATGTAAGCAACACTCAGTCTTCTGGGGTTAGCTTGGCCACATTCTTTTGACCATCCATTCATTCAACCAACTATCTATCTTAACCTGCCTCGACCAACGACCATCGAGATCGTGACTATCTCCTTTGACTATAACCACTTCCAAGATAACGTTGCCTTGGTTGTTTTTGCATGTATGCTACCTCAGGAATGGTTAGCAAAATTGTTCGCAACCCATATTTTGAACTTCAAAAGTATAGTATCGCAAGCTGGTTGATCCCCACTACTTGTAACATTTTTGTGTTTCCAAGAGCACTTCCTGAGCCTGAGATACCTGGAACACGATGACCATTGGAGCTACAGCTTAGATTGAATAACCCGATCAGCTATGACTAAATGTTGGGGCCTGATTATTTCAATTTTGGCACTCCTCGACTCTTGACTTGTGACAATTTGACCTGACCATCGCGTGAAGTGGTATACGCATAATAATAATTTTTTGTAGCATTCACACTCACCCTTCACCATTTTCATCCACTATTTATCAAATCAGCACCCAATTCTAGGTTCCCTTCTCTCGACTCTTGCTTTGAGGGGGAATACCTCATCCTATAATCGGGGCAACCAAACTTCACTATTTTTGTCTTGTAGTTCACCAGAACAACCAACAGGATGAAAACAATCTCATCCTATACCTGGGGCAATCAACTCCTATTTTTGTCTTGCAGTTCGTTAGAACAACCAACAAGACAAAAAGGGGCAAATTTAGACACTGAAATTGTGTCTACTCCCTTGGTCGACTCCCCCCTTGGTCCCCTTGGTCCATTCCCACTTCTAACCATGCCTAACCTATGTCTTATTAATTTAAAATAATTATCTTATTTTAAATTAATAATTCTCTCCTTCCTTCTCTCTCTCCCCTTGCCACCTCACCCATGCCACCTCTCATCTCCTTGGATTCTTTGCCCTTGGATACCCTCATTTATCACCCTATGACCTATTCCAACTTCCCCTCCACTACCCCTTGCCAAGTATTAAATGATTTAAGACCCCATTTCCCTTATCCCACTCATTTCCCATGCCTATTAATCCACCTTCAACCGTTTCTTCCCCTAACCCACTGGCTCGGCAATTGGGAAAATGGATAAGAGGCTATTTTTAGCATTTTTCCTACCTTCCAGCCACCGGCATCGGTCAACAGTCGATCGACGTCCGTGATATTGCCAGTGTCAGTTTCCTTCATAACTGCATTCTTGACTCGAATGCAGGACTAGTCTCTCTCAATCTTTCAATCCGCCTTTTCTCAATCTTTCAATCTGACCTTTTGACCTTCAGCAATCTGATCTTTCACTCCTCAATCTGTCAATCCTTCCAATCAGTAGACCTCTCACACTCTCTCTCTCAAGTACACACAGCAAGCTATAACAACAATAGGTCTTCTTCATTACCAAGCATCAACAACAGGTACATCAGTAGCAACAGGTCTTCTTGATTCCATTCTCCAGCAGGTATGAGGTAAGTATTTCTACTATTTTCATTTTAGTATTTCTTTTAATTCATCTGTCATTCAGCCTACTACCCATTTTTAACCTCTCCTGCCCAGACCCCTTTCAGACCACTCTTTCTTCCCTGTTGCCTCTATCTTCTATTTGGTCCCTCTTTCAGACCATTCTTTCTGCCTGCACAGACCTCCAAATAGACTCTCAAACACCTCAAGCCATTTTGCTAACCCCAAACAGACCACAGACCATAAACCCATCCAGACCTGACCAGACCTCATCCAAAGACTACTGCCCTGATCGACACCGGCCACAGAGACCACTGCCTACACCGACGTCGACAGACTAACCAATGTCGATAGACTTGACAAACTGACGTCGATAGACTAAATGATGTCGACAACTGTGACCAGACTAACAACAGCATTCAGGTAAACATTTGCTTCTATTTCTATTTCAGTTTTTAATCATTTCAATCTTTTATCATTCAGTCTTTTATCAGACATTATTTTTATCAATCAGTGGGTTGATATCCCTCAAGGAAGTCTTTATACTTTTGGGATCAAGCTTTTGCTTGGTAGCCCACCATCTCCTCATCTAACAACCTCTATGTTTTAGTCTCTGTGTTCTACAAGTGTCATCCTCCACAACCAAAGAGGAGTTCCTTCTATCGTCTGAATTTGGTGTGCAAGACTTCATCTAGGTACATACAAGCCCTAGACCATTTATCTTAGTTTCTCATTTCCTTTTTGAATGTGAAAGCAAAAATCATATCGAAATAGTATGAGTATGCTGAATTGGTGATATGGATGAACAAAGGCATGATTGGTTGTATGAGCCTATATTTGAGGTATTGTATCACTCAAGGGAGTCTTAGGGTGAGCCTACAGGGGTATAACCTTTAGACCAAGTCTGCACCTAAACTACTTCTAGACCCTACCTAGCTTAATGAGGTATCATGATATATTATCAAGGTATGTTAAGGATGTACATCAATTCTTAAACATTATATAGGTTAATTGATTATGTGAGTGACGTGGAGAGTGCATGGAAAGAGGCATGAAGGTTAGTTTTAATACCTAATGTGGTTTGTAAGTCAAGGTAAAGAGAGCAAAGAAAGAGAATGTGGACTAATGAGGGTTCA
The DNA here is from genome assembly GCA_037957365.1 of Torreya grandis. Lineage (NCBI taxonomy): Eukaryota > Viridiplantae > Streptophyta > Pinopsida > Cupressales > Taxaceae > Torreya > Torreya grandis. The sequence continues at coordinate 154,489 of JARHVA010000171.1, read as the reverse complement.
TGATCATATTTTAGAGTGTTTGAGCTCATTTAAGAATTTTTAGACGTGAGGTATGTTGTTTCAATTATGTTCATGAATTTTGAGGTCATAGTATGAAGGGAAAGGCATGAAAAGTTATTTGGAGGTCTTTCGACTGCACAAAATAAAGGGTTCTCAACTCGAGAAGGCTTTTATTATGCTCATTATCTTATAAAACCTTTGCATGGGAAAATAATATATTTATGGTAGATGAGGAAGGTTTATAGATAAAAATTATAGGAATTAGTTTTTGAATTGAGGGGATATGCTTTGTGAATAATTTTTAAGAATGGAAACAGGGTTAAACCCTCTTAGAACCCTAATAAGGACTCAATGTTGAAGATGTTGATCAAAAGTACCTAGAATGGATTGGTATGCTTCAGTAATATATTTGATATTGTAGTGGACTCTCCAAATTACTTCTAAGTTCTATTAGTTAGAGAGAGGAGAGATAAAATGTTGAGTTACAGGCTTACTCCTAAAGAAGTTATAATTGTCAATAGTTGTATTAGACATAGTAATAAAATAGATAAAGGAATAAGGTAGAGAATCATGTTTCATGTCCATAAAGGTTTATGGATAGGTTCTATCCCTTAAGTGTGCTAAATTGCTCATCCAATTTAGCCAGTCACTAACAGGCCAAATGGTACAAATAGTGAAAAACCTAGGCAGTAGTGAGAAGATAAATAGGAATGTGTTATCATGATAGAGTAATGAAACAAAGTGCATGGAGATGTTTTATGGGACTGGTACATCCTATTAATTCTTGGTATAAATCTTGGAAGTCATATATAGTGGTGAAAATGATCAAGCCAAAATGGCTTGTCTGACTCAATAAGACTGTGTGTAGTGAGGTCAAAAAATTGGTATGTAAGACCATTAATTTCCACTAGAACATATGATATTTATATTTGAGGATCATATGGAGATGTTATAGGATCATATACTTACATAATAAGCCTCTAAAAGTGGTCATATAGGTATTGAAGGTCCATGTCACCATGACATAGCTTTAAGGTAAACTGACCATTCTAAGTAATCAAGTTACAGTGATGAGTTTGAGGCTCTATGCCCTGATTTGAAGTATATAATGCATATGGTTATGTTTTTTGTGAGTTTAAATTCCTTTTCATTCTTTTTAAAATATTTTAAATTAGTGAAAGAGGTTGAAACGTTATCTAGTTCAAGCAAGACTATGTGAGATAAGGTCAAGAGATTGTCTACAAGACCAATGTTTGATATTAGATCTTATGGTTTTTCTATTGAGGTTTTTATGAATATGGTATATAATAATTTTAATGTATTTATAAACATTTAAAGTCTCCTTTCAGGTGTTGTATGTCAAGTAGATTCATGACTAGCTTTTGATAGTCCTAGCAGTTTTGAGTGAGCATACTAAAGAGACGAGTTTAAGACTTTTTGCCCTAATTTTAAGTATTTCAAGCATATGGTGATGACCCTGAGGTCATATATACTCTATATATGATCATTTTTTATCATTTTTTATTGGCTTAAGTGAGTTTGAGCTTCAATATTGAAAGGCATATTTTTGGTGTACACAGACCTAATAGGACCGAGTACTAATGAGGGGTTTCAAGTAGTGATTTGTTGTAAAATGTATTATTTAGATTGGAAGACATAATTAGGGGTATATTTTATTTTTATATTATATTTTACTTCCATATGTGGACTTTGAAACTATTCCAAGGAAGGCAAAGTGTAATGTGTGTCTAAGAAGGCCTAATAGGTCTTCATGAGACCTAAAAGTGAAATGAGGCCTAATTGAGTTATGTCAAGCCTAAAAGGACTCAAATATCATTTTATTCATGTAAAAAAGATGTCTTAATACATATTATTTGGTCTACCTAAGAGGTTTAGGGTGTGTGGCTGACTCAGTAGTATATGAATAAGGAATGATATATATATAATGAAGTTTAAGGCCTATTGATGTATGTAGAGATTATGTGAATGATATAAAACATTATTGCATATAAGGAGGTCTTATAGAAAATTATAATAGTGTATAGGATATATAATGAATATTTGATAGTGTTTATTAATATTAATATCAAGGTCATATGACCTAATCAGTGTTGAAGAGACCTAGTTGAGAGAAGAGGCCTAAAAGGTAGTTTGAGAGGCATAAGATTATGAAGAGCTAAAGAAGGTGATCATCATATATTATGTGAGAAACATAATTTTTTGAAGATGATAAAATAAATAAGGTAGATGATTTTTTGATAAGTCATCTAAGGGGTTAGTACCTCCTTGAAAGTGGGTGCTTGTTAAAGCCTAGTCATGTGGGTGTTTAGCTAGTTGGGGTTGATGGTTCATGTGGAGTTGGTGCTTTAATAAACTTGGTTTTCAATTTATAGGAATATAGTCCATTTGTAGATATAAGTGGGTTTTCTTACCCTTGATGTTTTCCCACATATGTGATGTGTTCTTGTGTTTCATGCTCATGTGGATAGTTGTTCATGCTTACTAAATCTACATGTTTGTTTGAATGGTTCATGATTGCTTAAGTGAAATTGTTTGATAAATTTGTAAGACTAATTCACCCCCATATTAATCATTATTCTTCCAACATACACATTTTAAAAACTGTTTGTTATGAATAGTTAAGGATAAGGATAATAGCACCTAGTTGGGGACACTAGCACCATATGGCTTTAGTGTCCCAAATGTGACACTAATGTCCTTTTGGCAGACTGTTGATAAAGTTAGATTGGGTTAGAGATGATAAAATTTGGACTATGTATTTAATGGTTGTAGGTTACTAATTTCTAATAAATGATTGTAAATTTATGTCTAAGGCTCTAAAATAGGTCTATGGCTAGCCTAGGGATAGGTTAACTCAAGAAACACTCTTAGAATCTAATTACCACTTCTAGGTGATTACATTTGAACCCATTTATGCTAGTAATGTAGCAAAGTGAAATGACTAGTATAAATGAAAAATAAGTGTACCTAGACTTACCTTGGAAGTGAAGCCCATGTAGCTAAGTTTGAATATGTGAATCTTGGTCTGTGTATGTGAAACATGATCCAAAGTAATGTCCTATAATGAAACATGAAAAAAATAGTCCTTAAGAGATAATTAAAATCAAAAGACTATGCTGAAATGAAATAATTGAGTAAAGAGAGAGTAAAGAAATGAATACCCCTCATTGAATTTCCAAACCAATACATGAACCTAGTGAAAACATGTGTGTGAATGTGTATAGTGATCATATCATTGAATAACTTGAACTTAGATAATGGCTTGATCAATCCTCATATGGGTGGCTTAAGAACTCAATCTATTTTTGACTCCATCATTCCCCACCCTTGCTTGGTGGATCATGATATCTATGAATAGAATGGATAAGACTGACCCTTTCATATAGGTGGCTCAAGAAATCAAGTAGGTCATGATTCCATCACTATCCCTTGTGTGAAGTAGATGCATCTATAACTGTATTGAATAAAGTGTTGAAAATATCTAACTGAGTAATCTAACTATGTATTCATCTTTGTAACCACTCGAGTATATTAGGCTTACTCTAGGCCACTCAAGAATTCTAACCACTAAAAATGGTGTAAGGCATGAATTTAGTGATAGATTAGAATGTGATATCAAGTGTATACAACATAGATAATGACATGGAATTTTCCATTTTATCTAATCAACCTGTCTAAAGCTGAGTATATGGAAACTATGTGTTATGTACATGCCCCCAATCTAGTATCTTAGTATACTAAATTTGAATAAAGTATGTAATAGATGAACCTATGTAATTGATATAAATGTATGAGTGATCATGTCATTCATGATGACCCCAAATCTAAGAAACTAGTATGAATTTGAATTAAAATGACTGAATCTAAGCTAAATCTAAACAGAACTACCAAACCTATGATTGTATCCATGTAAATTTATATTGTGCTTGGTGTATAGTCTAAATGATCTGGACTATCCTCAAGCTAAGGATACTAGAAAATAGTGCCATATAGTGAATATTATTTCCCTATGGTGATAGTGTCCTAATCTGGGTGTAAATGACTACCTGGTTTGATTTTTGTGTGATTTGAACTGACTTCTGAGTCTCTCTTTTTTTTATGTTTTCCCTAAGTCTAATATATGAAATTGAGCCTATGTACTGAAATGTGTCTATGAAAAGCAAAATAGGATCTTGATCTTTGTGACAAACCCTTGTAAATTCCCCCTCTTTTGAGGGTAATTGTGAAATATTTAGAAGAACCACCCTCTATATAACTAGCTTTACAAAATGTGTTAGCCATAGCATGTGCATGATATTCCAATATAATGTAAAACATAAGATCATAATGTAAATGTATTTGAGCATAAGTAGGAAATGTAAGATGTATTTTGTAATATATCATTGAAAAAGGGTGTCAAGATAGATGTAATTAATGTATAAAAATAGTAAATCTAAGTAACTACCTAAGGGGATGGGGCATGATGTCCATCAAGGCTCCCAAGTAGAATAGGGTAGATGCATGAGGTCCCTCATGGCATCAAAAATTGGTGTGTGTGTGTGTGTGTGTGTAATAAGCAAATACAAGTGTCATGGTGTAGAAGCATACAAGGAAGTAAACATTGAAACACATGAGGCATGAATAAGGTAGGATATGGAGCCACAATACAAGGGACATCGGCACATTTCACTAAATCTAAGAATTAATACACACAAGGGCATGTTCAAATGTCCACATATACAAGTAACAAGCAATTTGGCATAGAGCCATAGAGAAGGACATGTTCAAATGTCCATATATATAAGCATGAAAAATCACACACAAGGGACATGGGCACATGTCCAAGGCATATAAATAGATAAGTGGTGTAGAAGACAAGTAACAATGGAATTTTTAGATGCCATCAAAGATGGAAGAAGCATAGGAAGCACAATCAAGTCTAATCTAGGAACTATAAATGAAAACATGTATAACTATGTAATATAAATCTATCTAGATGTTAGATTGTATATATACTAAGTCTAAATAGTGATAGTTGGTAAAAAACCTCAACAATGAATAACAATGATAAATATAAAGATAAATAAATGTGTAAGTATAATGTATAGTATGTAAAGATAAAAATTGGTTACAACAACTATGTAGGAGATGTCCTCAAGTGGGTTGATGTATTAATGTATAAACCTGGATCGATGTAAATGTCCCCAATGGGTAGATGATAGTTGGTTTGGATCAGTGCATAAGGGATTAAAGCCCCATCTGGAATATTCAAACACTTAACAAGAATAAATGAAGCATATGTGTATGATAAAACTGACTATACTAGGATAGATATTAATATGTAATATTTGGAAAGTAGTAGAAATGTAAACATAGCAGTGCATACAATCTAAAAATTTTATACTTTTTTAAATATTTGAATGTTTTTGTATTTTGACATATTATATTATTTTTTTAGTATAAGCTATATAAAAACATATGAAAATAAACTATGTACAAGGAGAAAGAGAGAAAAGGAAGTATGTACAAGGGTAGGAACCATTCTAACCTATGAGTCTCATGGGAGACTCACCATCATTGTGACTTGTGTCAAAGAGTTGATTTTTTATCATGTGTGTAGTATATAAGGGTAACTATGAGCCCATGATCTAGTGTGTTGTATAATCTAAACCTAAATCTGCCTAAGTAGTGATGCTATGATGCAGTGACACTGACTGTGATGACCTATGAATTATAGGGGTCTTAGGGACCTATATGGTATATGCAAAAGTTTTTGGTGATGTAGATACCATATACTAAGAACCCCTAAACCCCAATATAACTAATCTCAATGTAAACTATGTAGAGGAAGGTCCTCTAGATTTTATGACATATCTCTGATGTAATGGTCTATGTAGTAATGGTATATGAGGGAGAGCATGCATGTGTGTAAACACTTTATAAGTATACTTGGCATACTTCAAGGAATTTAATAAATAATTTGATGTATGAATAAGAGTTGTACTCTCTACTTTAACTAATAATATTTCAATATCTGGCAGTGGAACTAGAATTGTAACTAGTGTCGGTGTTGAATGTGGGACTGGAATCTATGTTAGAATAATTTATGGGATGGGAAGAGGGTACTCATATGGGACAACCTCAATATTAACCACCTAGTTAGTGTATACACATAATATTTTCACACTTTTATCAAATATCGATGCTTTCTATCTTAGAGGAACCTATCGAGTCTTAATCTCTCTAAGTGTACACCCTAAGGGGTGGACCAGGAAAGGGGTGGGTAGACTATTAGTTATTCATAGGATTATTGTCCCTTATTACCACTTATTAACAATCCAACCAGCTCCTAAAACATTTTCCTAAGATATTAATCCTCTTTTTCAAATTCCTCTAATATTTTACCACCTTTCATACCCCTTTTCCTACCTTAAAACCCCTTTTGATAGTTTACATGACTAGGCTGACTGGGTCGACCTTGTATTCTTATTGGTATAACTCATTTAGGGTCTAGTTCGGCTCTTGGTCAACCTAGCTTATGACCTAGTGAGTTTTTGTCAATAATGATACTAGGTTGACTGGATCAACCGTATCAACTAAAACTTTCTGAAGAGTTTAGGGTTAGATCCACCTATATAAACACATCCATTATGCCATTATCAGAGATATATCAAGAGTTATTATTCATTTACACTTCTTTACAATATATTTTCTCTCTCCTATTATTTACAAGTTATTAGCTAGTTGGGATCCCTTTTTTAATATAATCTCTCTCTCTTCTTCTCTCTCTTGGTTAAGTTTTAGGCTTTGGATTTTGAACAATTTGATCTAGCCAATTCAAAATCCACCTCTGCCTGTTTCCTTTCATCTAGTTAAACTAACTTCAATGGTTACATCATCCTCTTCTACTACTTTTGATGAAATTAAACCACTACCAGGTGACTCTCTATCAAAAATGTTGCATTATGATGATGTTTTCATTAATTATTGTGGACCTAATGTCAAACACACACTAGCCACAATAATATATAACTTCCTCATTGACAGGGGGATCACTATTTTTTTAGATTAAAAAGAGTTGGAGTTAGAATATTTCTTTCCTGTAGAAATATAAGTATCCATGTGCAAAGCTTCTCTTCATATAGAATTTTTTTAGAGAACTTTGCCCAATAACCATGGTGTTTATCAGATCTTTCATTTATGGTCCAAATTGGTAAAATAATTATTTCTTTCTTTTATACTGTTCAACCTACCGATCTATGATGGGTATTTTTAGGTCATGGAATGTATGCGAATGCCTTTTTAGAGCATGAAGTGAAAGGTAGATACAACATGGAAAAACTTGTGGAGTGGATGGAGGTGCTCATCACATCTCATTTATTTTTAGCCACATCATTAATGATAAAAAGTACCAAATACTATGTTTATAGATATTTGCCAACCATACTTCTCATGTGTTTTTCTTAGTAATTATAATCATTAATATTGAGTTATATATGTTATATCCCATTTTTAATACTATTCCACATGTTTAGGGATGAGGGCAAGCTGTTGAAGCATATTGTTGAATAAATGACACTGAAAGTGAAAAAATGACCATTTAATACCATAGCTCGCTTTGATTACAAAATTGGCATAGAAGAATCGAAAGATAAAGTTATTATACTTATGAAAATGGACCTTCTAGATGAATCAAAGAGAGTTAGTGGAGAATGGCATCGCTAATCTTAAATAGTGGTGTATACTTTATTTTATAAATATTATTTTGTATATAATTGTAGGTTCACTTAAAAATGGTCTTATTAGTTATAAAATTATATGATTTTAAGATGTGTGTGTTGATTATTAATTTAAATTAGGAATTATTGGAACATTTTTTAACCTTTGATGGTCTTTGTCTCTCCTCTCAATGCCCTCTATCAATCCCTTTCATCTCTCTCTTATGTTTATCCCTATTTTCAACTTTCCTCTTGTCATCTTATTGTCCTTGCCCAAGTTTCCCTTAAGATCTATACTAAAATATAATCATATCCCATTCATTGAGCTTTTTCTCCCCTTTACCTACTCAACCTCTATTGGTCAGTCAATAAGGAAGACAAAGGGATTTGTGCGAGATGTATGGAATTTATGCCCTTGTGTCGAATTGATCAATCTAACTGGGGGGAATCCCATAATCAACTAACTATAAAATAATAAATTAATTTGGTATAATAATTGACCAACTAATTATAATAATGTATACCAATTTAGTTCAAACACACACAAGCCACAATAATATATAACTCCCTCATTGATAGGGGGATCACTATTTTTTTAGATTCAAAAGAGTTAGAGTTAGAATATTTCTTTCCTGTAGAAATATAAGTAGCCATGTGCAAATATTCTCTTCATATAGCAATTTTTGAGAGGAATATGCCCGATAACCATGGTGTTTATTAGATCTTTCATTTATGGTCCAAATTGGTAAAATAATTATTCCTTTCTTTTATCATGTTCAACCTATCGATCTATGATGGGTATTTGCAGGTCATGGAATGTATGCAAATGCCTTTTTAGAGCATGAAGTGAAAGGTAGATACAACATGGAAAAACTTGTGGAGTGGATGGAGGTGCTTCTTCACATCTCAGTTATTTTTGGCCACATCATTAATGATAAAGAGTAAGTACCAAATATTATGTTTATAGATATTTGCCAACCATTCTTCTCATGTGTTTTTCCTAGTAATTATAATCATTACTATTGAGTTATATATGTTCTATCCCATTTTTAATACTATTCCACATGTTTAGGGATGAGGGCAAGCTGTTGAAGCATATTTTTGAATAAATGACACTGAAAGTGAAAATATGACCATTTAATACCATAGCTCACTTTCATTACAAAATTAACATAGAAGAAGTGAAAGATAAAGTTATTATACTTATGAAAATGGACCTTCTAGATGAATCAAAGAGAGTTAGTGGAGAATGGCATCCCTAATCTTAAATATTGGTGGATACTTTACTTTATAAATATTATTTTATATATAATTGTAGGTTCACTTTAAAATGGTCTTATTAGTTATAAAATTATATGATTTTAAGATGTATGTGTTGATTATTAATTTAAATTAGGCATTATTGGAACATTTTTTAACCTTTGATGGTCTTTGTCTCTCCTCTCAATGCCCTCTATCAATCCCTTTCATCTCTCTCTTATGTTTATCCCTATTTTCAACTTTCCCCTTGTCATCTTATTGTCCTTACCCAAGTTTCCATTAAGATATATACTATAATATAATCATATCCCATTCATTGATCTTTTTCTCCCCTTTACCTACTCAACCTGCATTGGTCAGTCAATAAGGAAGACAAAGGGATTTGTGCGAGATGTATGGAATTTATGCCCTTGTGCCGAATTGATCAATCTAACTGGGGGGACTCCCCTAATCAACTAACTATAAACTAATAAATTAATTTGGTATAATGATTGACCAACTAATTGTAATAATGTATACCAATTTAGTTCAGGCGCTTAACCAACAAAGGTGTGAGTGATAGCAAACCACTTAACCTTTTACAGGGTCTCCCCTATTAGTCAACTCCTTTGGGTCTTTTAGATCCCAAAGAATTATCCCAAGAGCATGATTTACATCATAAATATATCAAGAATGTCATTCACACTCTTGGTCCCTTTGTGTGCCCTCTTATGGTTAAAGTTTACTTAACCCCTTCATCCCATCTTTTTCACTTTTTCACTATTTGATGTCAGCTTGGGAATTAGTTTAAATTCAATTTATCTATAAATATACATGCATTATAGTTCATTTAGATGGAAAGAGTATATATCTATCATTTATAATAATTTATTAAGTACTCACATATATTTTGGAGAGGTCAAGCAATCATTAGAGCATTTATCATTGTTTAAGTTAATATTTCCCATAAACACTTTTAGCACATGACTTATTTTTTTAATATGAATGAAATTATGTTAAACTAAGTAATTTAATATTTTTTTACGTATTGTTTATTTCCTAAGGGCCTGATAAGTAGACATTTCTTAAAATCTCATATAACCCTTACAATATACCCGTAATGATTCATTGTTTTCCTCAAGTGTAGATAATGTTGTTATTCTAGTATAAGGTGGAGAATAAATTTGGTTTCAAGGTTATAAGTGTATGTAAAAAATTGAGCTAAGAAATTAAATATCTAGAGTAGGAAAGCCCAATAATCAACTAACATATGGTATGTTTGTCATCTACTATAAACGTCACTCAAGATTTGTACCTGCCAATAATGACACTCATGCTTTGTAAATTCATATATGATCACTATAATGTTTTTGGGAGAGGTTATTATCATTGATGGCCACACATTTATAAGTTCTAATCTTGATGGATGTCACCAAATTTCATATTATTCAAGGTGCACCTCTAAACCTTATGTGTTTTATTGTATTATATTTGGAATAATTATATAGGATTTTATTACTATTTTGTAAAGAATATTTAACCTAGTTAATAGTAGTTGGGAATTTGTGATACAATTTTTTCTAATCCATTTATCCATATTACATTTTGATGACCTTATATTAATTTACATGCCTTTTGGATAATAATTTTTTTAAGAAACCCACCCAAAACAAATTTATAGATCACATGACGAGTCTTGCTAGAATGGGATTGACTAGAGTGATGAATCCTACAAAAATATCTTTCATGATTATGGTGAAAATGAAAAATGATAATTTTTTTGTAGATGCAAAGGTTAATTTTGAATAATATTTATATTTTATTGAAAAAATTTGGTAAATTTAGAGACAAAATTTGTAAAGACCAAGTTAAAATTATTGCCAACATTTTATGATAATTTAATGTTATTTAGGATTATCTATGAAATTTTCAAAATCAATAACTACCCAAAATTAAAAGATCCATAAGATAGAAACCAAAAAACAATAGAATGCAAATCAATAATCAAGTGAAAAAATTGCATAACTATGCCAATCAGTATAATAGAGCATCATAAAACTAAAAACTTCACATAACCATGGTACCATTGTAAGACTACAAATAACACCAGTTAACTACCATATGTCTACAAGGTTATAAAAATCTAAAAAACTACAAAAGAAGCTTCCTAAAAGTATAAAAATATTGAAGCATCATGACATCCACATAAACTAGAAAGGTTTGCAATAAATAAAATAGGTTACAACTAATACTTAGTTGGCAGGATTGAAGGCAATTTTTTTGGGGAATCAATAACTGATTATCACTTCATATAATTGATCATGTGATATTTACGTAGCTTCTATACAACATACTATTATACTTTACCTTACTATGACACACTCATAGTTGCTATGAAATCCTATGCACTCATCTATGTTGAACATGTTCTTAATTTTGGGCACCTTAACCACACTTATTTGTAGACCTATGTGCCCAATTTTCACTAGACCATATCATGCACACTCGTTTATGCCAAGTTTTCTTTTAGTATTAACTACCAAACTCATGCTTTCTCTTAGTCATGTGCACTCCCATGTACTAGGTTTCCTTACAGTCCTTTGCACCACACTCATGTTTTCTCACATTTTTATCATTCCCTTACATAAAGTTTACTTTTTATCCTGTGCACTTCTCTATCACTTACTCACAAACTTGCATACTTCACTATAAATTTCTCACATTCTTACATGCCCAACTTTTAGTGGCTCATTTTTGTTAGGATCCTACTCCTTAAGAGCACAATTGATTACCTTTGTATAAGCAACTAAACACGGAATTAAACCAGAAGTAACATGTAACTAGAATTCAAAAATAGCACAAAATATGAGAGACAATACAATCTTGTATTAACACTCTTCTAGAAGGAAATACAATGAAGAAATCACACTCTTCCCACACCTCTTAGGTATACAGTAATTCTCCCTCAAGAGTTATTTCTCTCAATCAATTACAAACACAGCTCAACACTGAGTTGTTCCCTCCACCAGTCAGTGATAATCAACCCAATGGTTGTTGTTGCCTACTGCTAGTCCACCGAGTACCACCGAGTACTCCAAGTAGATCTCCTTGATCTTGCACACCTGCAGATCTAACTGATCTTACTTACCATGTAGATCTCCCTGATCTTGCACAATTTGCAGATCAACTGATCTTACACACCTTAAGACAACCAACCCAATTGTTGTTCTTGCCTTCAAGTTGAGGATCTAATCCTTGTCCTTGATTACAATACAACCCCATGGGTCTATTAAATAGATCCCAAAACAAACAATAATTAGAAACACAGACTCAAGACTAAAATTAGTCTTTATATGCAAACTAACTGTCCGTCTAAAATTAGACTAGTTCCAAAAATGCATGCAAATGCACACACACACAGGTTGCCGACGTCGGTTCCTGTCTGATCGATGCCAGCCGACCCCTAACCGATGTCGATTACTATGTAACTGAATATGACTAACGTCAATTGATCAGACTAACATCAGTTACTTTAACACTCAACAACCTCCACCATTTGCATCAATGAAGCTTTTAGCTCCACAACTTAACAATTTTCCTACATGCTTCACTCATGCTTGCTTGTAGTAGTGTGCATGCTTATTCTAGTGCATTTTTGTGTCAAGTTGATTAGACCACATGGTTCTCCAAGTGTTTTTTCTTAGCCTAGAACCTGTCAGACATCAAACTAGATTGTTCACCATGTACTTAAAATATCAACCATTGCACATCATGGAAGATGAAATGACTTGTAATAATTTTCTTTTTAATTGATAATAATTTTAACTAATCTTGTATTATTATGTATAAATATGTAGCATGCGCGTCTAACCATAAAGATGGAGGGGGTAGTAAAATTACCATGAGTTGATACCACAAAGTGTAAGCACATACATAGTTATAATGATAGACAACATTATCTAAGTATCTACCTTATCATACATGCATTTTAAGCACTCTTCAGTCTAGTCAATTAGAGGAAGTATTACCCCTTCTGATCATAAGAACCTACTATCATAGCCTTGATAAATTTTTGTACACCTTTATACTCTTTCCATATTCTTTCTCATTGAATAAAAGTTGCATTTTTAATGTATATTAATTTCACTCCATTGAATATGTGTTGATTAATTTCTCTTCAAGTTTCACTATGCACATTCACTCTACACAACTGTAGACATTATCACCAATGTATGGTTGTCCCATACACACTTGGTCTTGGGTCTAATGGTTTGAATCATTGAATTCAAAGCACATACATCCTTCATATCATTTCCAAGTGACATTTAAACATGTGATTCCTTTCATTGTCTATTGTAGTCATGGGAAAAGTGAGCAAGAAGGTGAACAACTCTCAGATGGAAGTGTTTCTTTCAAAGTCTCTAAAAGAGAATGCATGCTTGTTCAAAGATATTAAACATATTTAGAACCAAAATCAATATTTGAAAGATGATATCCAATCCAAGGAGAAATTCTCAAGTATTATCATGGAGTAATTAATAATTCTCATGACAAACATCATTAATATCACTGAGACTCTCCACCATGACCTTGTTCAAGCCAAAGATAAATGTCTCCCTATCATACATAATCTATAGTAGGAAATATATATCATTTAGAAATAAATTTATCACTTTAAAGCTAAGTGCACAAAGTTTCAAGTTCTTGATTCTACAGTCATCAGTGTACCCCCATATTTAATCATGACATGTAATGTATAGATAATAATTGAAGAGAACCTTGTGATTCCCTATCATTCACTACTATTTAATTTTTTGGATATATTATTTGTAACTTTTTAGAATCACATCAAGGGAATTGGTTACAATATACTAAAGCAAATGGGTTATGAAGATGAAGGCCTAGGAAAGTAGAGCCAAGGCATCACCAATCCCCTCTAGATGGATTTATGACCACACAACTTGGGTTTTAGATACATCAATTGTAGTGCAGTCAAAGAAGGCTTCATACACCTCTCACCATAGTCACACACCAATGATGTATACACATCGTTCTTTATGGAAGATAGTCCAAGTGTTTCCACTTGTGCATCAAGTTCCTAATCTCAACATCTTCACATGGAAGTTGAAGGTGTCATGAGACCATCCCAATGATGCTCTACTAAAAATTAATTATTTAAATGCACATAGGAAATTAAAAAAAAACATATGCCATGGAAGTGTAAAATATTACACACATCTCAACACCAATTCCATGTGCACTCAAAATTTCTAGATTTTCAACCACACTCACCACAAATTAACCTCAGGTACACACACATAGAATTCCCTATAGAAGAATAATGTACAAAAAAATATGCCAACCAAGGCACATGTATTAATTAAAACATGCACACTACCAGTGCAAATAACACCAAATGTCTCAACTATGCCAACCATGAAGACACTCTCGTTAGAGATACACATCGCACTCTATAATTACCTATGACCATTATCATCTCAATGGACATATAATTGAGCAGTGTTGGGATATTCATCATTTTGTTCTCTATATATGAAAAAGATATTCCCAGCCCACTTGTTGGTTCTCTACCATTATAATGAAAATAACTATGCACTTATCAAAATTACATTGTGGATGTATGGACCTTGATAGTTGGGGAAAGGTCTTTTCCTCTCTAAAATGGTCTTAAAATCACCAAGATTTCCAATTTATTAATGTGGTGGATAATGAAACTTCATGTTATACATATGTGTATACATTAATATCTACATAACAAACCTTGCATTGTATACCAACACCTCTAAGATCTACACCATCAACATTCTAAATTTTGTTGCTACAAAACATCTCATGCCCACACATGAAGCTTTATAGTTATTTAATGAGCTAAAGAACATGTATTTTATTAACTTCTCTCTTGTATCTTATAATTTTGATATTGGACATCAGACTCGAATAACATAGAGATCAATGGTTTTGGCACACATACATTATTCACATGTCTTAATAAGGAAACATGATTACATACACTCTTACTTCTTAGAGTTTAGAGTGCAAGGATCACTCACAACCTTTGGATTTCACAATCATCCATGTCAAATTATACACTTCATTATTAGGAGAAACAACATAACTCTTAGTAACATTAAGTGAATTTTTTTGAAGGTACAAAAGGATATAGCAGGGACCATTTATATTCAATAATGGTGAATAATTTATTGGTAGATATTATGTAGTGTACTCTTCTCCTTTTCCTTCTTATGACATAATCACACTTACTATGTAATCATGCACACTCCTCTATGTGGGATTAAATCAATCTTGGGAACCACACCCACACTTTTTCACATACCTACATTACTAATTCATGCCATATAATATTCATACACATTCTTATATGCTAAGATTTATTACAATCCTGCATACCACACTCACAGTTTCTCTTAGTCTTGTGCATTCTACTGCATCAAGCTCACTCCTAGTCTTACACACCACACTCACACTTGTTTTTACTCTTGTGAAATCCCCTAAACTAATATTTATTTCCATCCTATACACTACTCTATTGATTTATTTTAGACCAGGTACTTCACTCATTTTTGCTTGCAATACTACATACTCAATTCATAGTTTTTCTTCATCCCACATGCTTCATTTGTGCTTTCCTATAATATCATGAATGATTAGTCTAGTGAATCCATGTGTCATATTATTATGACCATGTGGTTTTCCAAGTGTCACTTCTCAACCTAGAACCTATCAAACATCCATTTTGGTAGTTAGCTACCACATACCTATAATATCAACCGTCACACAATAGGGAAGATGAAATGAATTGTAATCATATTCTTTGTAACTGATAAAATTTTTAACTTATATTTTAATATTATGTACAAATATATAACATGTGAATCTTGGAACAAAGATGTGGTGAGAAATTCCCATGAGTCAATGCTACACATTTTAAGTACATGGACAATCTAAAATGATAGGTAACATGATTTGATTATCTACCCTGTCATACACACATTGTAAGCAATATTCAGTCTAAGTAAATCATAGGAAGTGTTACCCATTTTGATCATAGGATCATTCTCTCATAACCTTTCTAAATCTTTATACATATTTTTAATCTTTTCCTATTATTTATCATTGAATAGAAGTTGCATTTTTGTAAGTATAAGGTTTATGCTCCATTGAATGTGTTTTGATTATTTTGGGTCTACTTATACTCTCAAGCTCAAAATTAATGTGTATTATCTATTTATCAAATTTAGTGCATAACTAAACACTTATCCTAATTTGGGCAAGTATGAATCACCTTTTTATAGGCCTTGGTATTATGTAAAAAACATTGTCATACAACTGCAATGTCTTGTAATATTTGGATGATGGATAGATGAGTTAGAAAACTGATGGTGATATGAAATCAACCTCTTATGATTGGATAATTTCCACTCATAATCCCCAAAAAATAATAGATAAGGAAGGAAACAACCTCAACTTTTTGCTTATGTTGGCCATGGTAAGCTTGTGAAGTCACACTAAAAACACTAAATTTAAAAGAAATCCTCATAAGGATGAGATAATTTTTCCCCATCTTATTCCATAAAAATATCCATGATAAATAGCTATGCATTCCTTGAATAGGAGGAACAATTAAAATTCATGACTTATTGAGGCATGAATAGACTTAACTATTGACCAAGATGTTCTAAATTTATTGATTGTAGTCACCTCTACTCTTAATTTTATCTAAGTATATGTATAAGATGATATGAGTTTAGATGTTGGTTTGAGTTGTGGTTTTTAATCTCTCCAAGGTTACTCAAATCCCATTAATGGGAAGATTTTAAAGTGCATCAAATGTTCCATAGTTTCAATTATAGTTTGTTAAAGGAGGCTCACAATTATATCTAGTCTATTTGTGGGACACAAAGGCCCTTTATTTCTCTAGCATTGTTATCTCAACTTTTTTTGTGGTCATTTAAGATTGTATTTAAGCTATCCAAGAATTCCAATATAGTATCTTTGTCATTTTTATGGCATGTGAATAGAGTCTTGAAAATTAATAATTTCGTCTTCCCTTTTTGGTGAAGGATATATGAATCTCTATGAGTTAAAAAATCATTGTATAATAGTATAAAAGGATTTTCTTTTTTTTATACAACTCGTAAATAAAAAAAACTTTGTAATGAGAAGTTGCATAAAAAAAATTAATAAAAGGAAGTTTTTTACAAAAGGAATGTCATCTATGAATTTATATTAATTTTGATTATAACTATATTGATATTTTGTCATATTTTCCATTATTTCAGTTTAAGTAACAGTTTATGCACTTGATGAAATATTATTTGCATAGATGGTTTTGATTCATCTAACTTAAGTTTATGTTTGAACAAAACTATGAGGACACTAATAAAAGAGATCATGTTCTTATATTATATAAAATCAATATTAAGATGAGCTATTTTAAGAGGGTGAAACATTCCTCTCAACTCCATCTATAGTTTTCTTTTCATATATGTTTCCTATGTGCTTCTCAATAGTATCCAATTTCAAATACATTGTCTTATCCTCACCAATTTTCCAACTAGAAATTGTGCATTTTCATTCCTTGAGAGATTCATTTCCATATTGATTTTTAACAAGTTTAATGAATGGATATGTAATCACCCACTCTAATATGAAACTCATTCTCTAGTCGCATTGTATTACCTTTATTTTTTTTATAGAATTTGGCATCCAAGGAGTATTTAGTGTTAGCTATTAGATTATTATTAAACTCATTATAGGTTTCAATTTGTTTGTTATCATCATCCCATGATAGTTTTGGATAGTAGAGATATAAGACATGAAAAAGATGATATTTCAAAATAAGATGAAATATTTCAAAAAGTATTTGTTAATGTTTTTTACACCATTTGAGTGTTGTTGAGACATGTAGTTTTCAATGAAAACATTCTTGCAAACCAACTAAAAGTGGCATCTATTCTAAATTTTAAAACACTTAAAAATTATTTGAATGGATTCAAACTAGACAATATCTTGAATATTAGAATATAATTTATTTAACATGCACATATTTTCATCACATCATAAGGGGAGTGTCGCAACATGATGATTGAGAACCAAAATTTTTATACGCAATTGTTATAGAAGCATAATACATTAATGTATGGACTATGAAAGCATAAAATCTTTAATATTATTTTAAGCTTAGTAGAATTAAAAATAGATTCATATATTATGAAAAAAAATGGAAACCAACAAAATTCTCCAAATTAAAAATCTTCTACTATCAAGATCCAAGAAAAAATATTATAAAAGATATAACATTTTTTTTATAATGTTTTTTTAATAATCTTTTGCCTTGAACATTGATAACAAAAATATTTGGAGTGTCATTGAGACATGTATTTTTCAATGAATATATTCTTGTAAACCAAAAAAAGTGGTAGCTATTTTAAACTTACAACCACCTATGGATTATTTGAGTAGAAGTAAAATTAAAAAAAAAACATGAAGATATATAATATTTTTCCCTAATGCTCATATTGTTATAGTGTCCCAAGTGGGATATTTTATAAATAAGATAAGTGTCACAAAGGTGGCAAGGGTTTTAAAATTTAGCAAAAATAAAAAATAGCTTTATATTTAAAAAAAAATCAATAACTAAAAATATATTTGCATAACTACAAAAAAAACTACATAGAATATGACAAGCTACATGGAACTAAAAATAGCATTGTGCAATAGTTAAAGCTTTACATAAAAGTAATAAGTTTTACATAGAAGTAATTTCCCTAAAAAAAATAAAGAATAATATCAAATCCTAAAAGGGAAAAAAATCACAAAAAAATTACCAATCTATAAAAAATAAATTTTCTTACAAGAAGAATATTATAAAAAGGCACAAAAAAGGGGAAGAAAAAGGTAAAAAGGCATTTAATGCTTTTGGTTATAAGACTAAAATCATGAAAATGGAGGAAGAATTGAGCAATCATAGAATAAAAATGAAGTTGAAAATGGTATTATTTTCATATCACAAATCACTAAATGAGATTCCAAAGCCTATTGTAAAAGCCATAAAATTTTCAGAGCAAAGGAAGGTTAAATTAGAAGGGAGGATCAAAGCCAAAAATTATGGGAAACGGCATCAATGATAAGATATATATATTGGATGATTTAGGGAGAAGGATTCAAAACATTCAAAATCTTAAATATTTCCCATAAGTGTTGAGAGCTCAATTAAGCATGGAGTGTGTATAGATGAGCAAAGATGAAAAACAAGAATTTTAGATGGAATAATCTATGATAGATTTACATGATAATTATATTTCTGAATTTATTCTTAGAGAGGTTTTGAAAATGTAAAGTCTAGTTGATGCAAAGAAATGGGTGTTCATAAATTAATACAAGGGAATGGAGAATATTGAATGGATGAAGCTTCTCAACCCCGCCATTCTTTAGGGTGCTAAAGTTTTTTATTTATATGTGTATCTAAATAAAAATAGACAATTTGATTCATCTTACAGAATAATTAATCATTCATAACAAGGAAAGACCTTAGATAGGGTAATGAACTTATAAAATGAAAAGTATAATATAACATGATATCTTGAAAAGAGCTTACCATCTGTAATACAAAAATTTAAGAAGACATACAAGTGGAACATAGGGGTGAGAGATGTCTCAAATTTTATTAAGGTAAAAAATATCGATGAACATATCAAATACAATTTTTGGCACATAGCTAAAGAATGGAAAGAGCTTCCAGTAGGAGTGATCAAAAGGATATAAAATAGGTATGGATTTGAAACTAATAGTGAAGGATGTTTATCAGGATTTAAGCGTTATGTGCATTGAATGAGACATGGGTGATCAAAATGATAAGGGTTATACCATAAGATAAGCATCTAGGCATGATGAGATGGAAAATGCGAGCCTTTTGGAAGCAAAGAGGTCTAGAATTTAAGGGTAGAGTCTTGATAGATATTTTCCAAGTATATAAAGATTGAGATGCTATAAATATTCATATTTATTATCTACATCCCCCCTTAATCTATTAATTCATAAGGATGAAATTAATAGGCTAAAGGAAATAAATGTGTACCTTAGAGTGTAAAACACACCTTTCCTTTGCTTGAGCCCACTTTGAATGTTTTTTTGGTATATGGCCTATAATCAAGAGCATGTTATAGTATAAATTAGTTAATATAATTTGAAATAAATGAAATGCTTGAAAATAAAGAGAAAATGAAAGGAGGACACCTGTATGTCAATATAACCATGTTTCCCCTTTATGCTTCACTTGGTAAATATTATTTCTTATGAGAAATTGGAGCTGAAATAGGTTTAGACATAAACCTTAAATATTTTAAGAGAGATATTGGAAGGTATTATGCACCCAATCCATTGCAATGATGATTTTTTACAGGGCCATTAAGATCACTAAATCACAATCACACAAATAAATTATGAATATATAATATGGTGAGGGTGAGTCATTTAATAAACTCATTCTATAAATTTGGTAAGTTTGGAATATTTAATACTAAAACATATAAATATGGTGAGGTTGAATTGTTTAATCACTTCATCCTATCAAGAAAACTAACTGCTATAGCATAAAATACTCGATAACAATATATCTTGGTGTACTTGGTGCATCCTAGTGATAGTAATTTGGAGATACATTTGTAAAGTTGAAGGTTTATGTGTCATAAATCTAAAAATATTTATTTCAAAAATATCAAAAATCATTACAATGTATGGGATTCTGACTCAAGTGTATATCTAAATCATATAACTGTACTAGAGATTTTGCAAGTGTGGAGGTCATGTCTTTGTGACATGCCTCCACTGAAATATGGATATAAAGAGAACTAAGTAAGTTTGGAGGTCATGTATTTATGACATTGCCACATTAAAATATGGAAACTATGTAAATGTGGAGGTTATGATTTTATAACATGCCCCCACTGATATACCCCCCTTTTGAGGTGGTAGTTACCTTACCTCAAAGGGATAAGATAAATATATAATTTATGTCTAAATAAAATATCATATACGAATAAATTTTGTAAGTATATGAATTAATGAATCTCGTAGTATGTGATAACAAGTCCTAAGATGCATGATATAGATCATAGCAACATCTAGAAAGTAATAGTATAGGCTCAACAAACAATCAAACTCACAGACAAGATCATTCAATGTAATGTAAAATAATTGTCCAAGGGGACCTCATTATGCCCAAATGACACAAAATTAAAAGGTTAACATATTCAAATGTCTAATCAACATAAAATATCATATTGAAACATCCAAACAAAATCTAATAGCATGAAGGCCAATAAGAAAGGAACATATTCAAATGTTCCACAAGCAAGAGAATAGAAAGCAAGAAAAAGACACTCAAGTAAGTGACAATTTAAATAATTGAATTATAAGTAACCATCATAAACATAACATAATAGTCCATACATAAATTTGTTAGACAAAAATGTTATGTAAGATAACATATCAAGTACACTATGAAAGATATGAGAATGGATATAAACAAGTGTAAGCATTAGTATATAAGCTCAATGTGATAATAAAAGGTGATCATAAGATAATGTAACATGTATCAATTATGATCAAGGAAGTAGATGCCCTAAATGTAGTTTAGTATGTGGTAAGAGTAAAATTCCAACACTATGTAAAAGTTGATAATCAATGTATGCTCGAAAAAATAATGAATGAAGATATCATTCATCTTCTACAATATAGTTATCATCAAATGTAAGAGGATATCTCTAAACCATAGCATGTATTGTGTGTTTTTACGCTCTAATAATCCCATCTAATAGGTGCCCATAATGTGATGGATGAGGGTGTGAATGATATACCATTTACACTTTTGGATCTTTCTTAGAATGATCTTGCAATGGATTTTTAAATATCATCTCATTCTGATGGTCATCAAGTTGTAAACTTGAGTCCTTTAGAGGATCATAAAAAGTAATCAATTGATTATCAATAAGTTCTTGGATCTTATGCTTTGAGGTATAAAATTTATTTGCAGAGTGCTTAGGGCCTTGGTGATAGTCACAATATGCATTATCACCATATCCTTTTGGTAGAGGCTAAATCAAATCATCCTCTATAAGAGGAGGGAGATATATGAGATGACACTCCATAGGATTATTAAGTAATGAAACTAAAGATTAAAGTAATCATGTAATTTATCTCTTAGGTCCATTAAATAAGATGATTAGATTAGGTTCTTATAATAGTACATTAACTATGGCGGTTGCTTCCTCTTTAGGTTTTATAGGTTTTACCTTATAGCTTGGTTTTATATGAAAATTGGCATTAGATGTAATTGGTGTGTTTGATACATAATTAAGTTTTTTCAATGAAATAAGTTTCATTTCATGATCTCAAAAAATAAGGCACAAGTCATTAAAATATTTGCACTTCTTCAAAACAATAGACTCATGTAATGGGGCAAGAAAACTTTGCTCAAATATGTATTGAATCCTTTATTTGCCATTGGATTTGTCATTTTGGCCAACATTATTTTTTATCTCAAAACAAATTAATTTATAGGTTCATTTTCTCTTTTTTTAATCTTTACAATTTGGCCATATGATATATTTTTAGTAATGGTAATAGAGAAATGTTCTAGGAATTAATTTTATAGAGGTTTGAATGTTTTCACTGATCATATTGGTGCATCATAGAACCATCGTAAAGCATAGTCCTTTAGGATCCTTAGATATAATTTGGTCAAAATTTTATCATTGGAGGCATAATTAAGGCATGTCACATATAAATATTAGAGATGTTATTTAGGATCACCTTTGCCATCATAAAATATGAACATAGATGCAATAAAACCAAATGGAAAAGGGTGTAAATAGATTTTATGTGAAAGAATATTATGTAACACATATTGTGAATCAATAGCATAAGGATAGTTTAAATAATTTTATTCAATATTGGTAACCTTGTCTTCCAAAGCCTTTATAAATTGGATAAGAGATTGCACTATATACCCATTTGGGATTAAGAATGGATGTTTGAGAAGTAACCAAAGCCAATGTCAATAGGATTTGAGATTATGTAGGCATTAAAATTGGTATTTGAGTTTAAGCATTTGTTATCCCTATGGTAGATGTAACAATAGGAACTTGGTCCTCCTAAAATAATGGTTTTAAAACATAGTTTGTACCCCCACTAGATGTAAGAATCAATGATGTGCTCATGGGGAGATTGATTGGTGTGGAATCAGTGGTAGTGCCACCTATGGATTCACCATCACTAGGTGTGGATGATTTATCTTTATCATGTTTACTGATTTCATCTATTATAACATACAAATATGCATCTATTAAGTCTTTATTGTTATTGACATGTTTGATTAGTTGTTCCTTATATTTAGTTTCAAAATGATCATTTTTAACATTTTCCATTTATTATAAAAGAAAATATGCCAATGATAATTTGAAAAATTTAGAGATGATAAAGTAATTACAACAATTAAAAAAAAATAGGAAACCCATGCCAACTAGTGTTTGCACAAAGTTACACAGATGTTAGGCTCACCAAATGCTTGACCCTAAATTGGGAATTGTGTGGGATAGGGTTTATAATATAGAAGATCCTAATCATAAAGGTGATAAAAAAATTATAGTAGGATAATTAATTACAAACACATATATAAGTGAATATTCTGAATTATAAAATTGAGATATGCTAAATATAAATCGTACCAAATTTGAAATATGTTCAATTGATTTTAGTACCAAAGATAAATGATACTTAGTAGGGTTTACTATGTGAAATCAAGTTTGCATTATGAATAGGTAGAAGTACATAGGATCATGATTCTGGATCAATTATAATATTTTATAAATTATACTTTTATAGATGCAGACACTACCATTGGATTTTGACACTCAATTGAAGCATAATAGTGTGTCCCATTTTTTAGTAGAAAGGGGACAACAAAAAAAGAAAATGTGCACATTTTTCAATTTATATAAATAATAGTGACTTAACCGTATAAAATTTGAAATGGTGTAAACTAATGAAATGTTTCATTTTATGATGTGTAGATTATATTTATATTTTTTCCAAATTAAAAAATAAATAAAAATATATTTTTTTGAATGCCTAAATACACAATGTATATGTTTTATGTATAGAAATTTTATTGAGTGCTCGATTTCTCCTTGTCAAAATATTTTCAAAATGTAATATTTTTTAAATATTTATTATAAAAATGTCTTAAAAAATGGATGTAGTGTAAGATACTTTTTTTATATACATACATACATACATACATAAATACATACATATGTATATATATATATATATATATATGTATATATATATATATATATATATGTATGTATATATATGTATGTATATATATATATATATATATGTATATATATGTATATGTATATATATATGTATATATATGTATATATATACATTGTATATGTATATATATATATATATATATATGTATATATATGTATATATATATATGTATATATATATATATGTATATATATATGTATATATATATATATGTATGTATATATATATATGTATGTATGTATATATGTGTGTGTGTGTGTGTGTGTGTGTGTGTGTGTGTGTGTGTGTGTGTGTGTGTGTGTGTGTGTGTGTGTGTGTGTGTGTGTGTGTGTGTGTGTGTGTGTGTAATGGAACTATTTTTAGCCATTAGAACAAGGACATTAAAATCAAGTGTGTAAATACTTTTTTAAATTTGTAACTCACAGTTCAATATTTTTCTTTGTACATCAAAAAGATGATACGTTGCTTTATAAATAAAAATATGTTATTAAATAAATTAAAATAAATACTAAATATTATTTAAATTTAAAATATATATTAGAAATATAATAAATAGCCCTATTTACACATGGAGTCACATGTTTTTATTTTATTTTGTCATCCTAAAACGTGGCATCGAAAATGGCATTTTCAAGCCAATGAGAGCATTCCAATTAAAAGAGCAAGATTTGATGCCACATGGAGTTGGAACAAAGGTGGTTGGAACAAAGGGGGTTTGAATGAACCCCATTTATTTGAACCCCCTTTATTTTGACCATCTTCAAAAAAAATTTCCCAATAACTTCCTCCACCATCACACCAATTTGATCATCCATTGCACTACTTACCATTGCATTTCCAATTCCATATTAAGTTGATTGAATTTCCATTTTTTCTTGTCAGTGTTGTTGCCACTTTTAATATTAGTCTCTCTTGGGTTTAAAATATGCATGACATCTTTGAGATGAGGTGTATTTGGCTGGATGGTTAGCTAGATTATGATTCTGAGGGCCACTATCTTGCCTATTTCTTTCCCCCCAAATCCTCTCCTCCACAGTCAATAAAGGCCTCCATATTTCATCTTCTTGAATTGAATTTTATTATTTTGTTGCATTTGGTATTGCTACATTTGAATAAATAAATAAACATAGATTAAGAAAGGCAAGTAAAATAATATTGTTCTCTATAGATCACTTATTTTTGTAGTCAAAAAGTGAATTCCCAAGAAGATATTGTTTGTAGTGGATGATTGATTTCTTGAAATTGTATGTCTTGGGAAATCCCTGAATGTTTTTTTATTGTTGATCAAACATGATATAAGAATGTCACACATAAGATAATATTATCATACTCATTAATAATTGATCAATATTTTTTTCTCAGATGACAAATGTATTTTTTTACAAATTTTAATTAAGAATATATGATTGTTAGCATGTGGATTCAACTAAGCTATCATAGGAAGATAATTTGTTCAAGATGCCAAAAGTGAAAGATAATACTAGATTTGATTTTTGTCTATTTTCTTTTTTAACTTGTAATATTCAGTCATCAAGATGTAATCATTTATTTTCCAAAAATGATTTTGTATATAATTTCTTTGACTACTTCATTTATCATAATTTTCATTCCATTGCTTCTCATGATCATCTTAGACCTGACAACAAAAACTAAAGGATTACCTATGCCAAGGATTGTCTAAACATATCGAGTTCACCACCTACTAAAAATAGTAAGCTCATTCTCATTCCTTTAACATCCCACATAGACCCCATAACAAAACAAAAACACTTTATGACCAAATAATCTCACAATACCCATTGGTATTAAGAAGCCAATAAAAATCCCCTATCATCTATCAATTTGTGAGTGGAGATGTCTCGAGGCCCAACCCAATTCTTTCCTTGCTATAATCTTTAAGGCTTTAGTCCTAATATGCCATAATGTGGAGTGTTGACAAGTTTATATTGAATTCCACTCTCATTATAATGTGAAATAGGTGGCAGGGATCCCATCCTAAAAAAGAGGGGCCTCGACCATATGATCTTAAATAAAGGTATTTGGGCCCCCTCCTAAAAAAATGGGGCCCATTTACATGTAAAATATTGGGAGTTATAAGGAGACAAAAAACCAAACAACCCTCTTTGTCTTCCTACCATGTGACACTAGCTTATTGGTCCATGATGGCAAACCTTCATTGAATGGCCTAGTGATAATATACACCCTTAAACTTGGGGTGATTATGTGGTTAACATGTGTATGGCATTCAATGGATGAGAACTACAACTCACTAATTAGATTTTGACATCAGGACCAAATGGCCCCTTCTTATTTGATATTCCTTTATGTTTGGAAATCGACTCACAATTGATTGAACTCTCATGTAAGTTAAATAAAAAACTTAGAATGATATCCCTCAACCTAATCCATTTTTAAATAGAGATAAGACACTAGGACAATTCAATAATATCTTATCATTGTGTATAAATACATCTAGGCACAATCATTAATTGGAATGTTTCACGTAGTTCGATAGGTAAGGCTCGTTAAGAATGCCACAAGGACAATGTCCACACCAAAGTGTTACAATGAATATTTTGAGATTGTATTTATCATGAAACTAACTTGGGCACTTATAATATGGTGGATGGCATCAAGGAACTTTGAGGAGAAGAACTTTGTGGCATAGATGCCCTTGAATGTGCACTAATGTGGTACACAATCCTATTAGACCAGTAAGTGGTTGTTTGATGTAGGGGCATCCCATGAGGACCTAAAAATGGTTTCAATTTTGTCTTACTTTAGTGAAATAGTTGTCTCATAGTTTTTAGGGGTCATAAATAGTCCTTATATGGAGTCTAGATAGTGATAAAGTGCATAGAATTTGAATTATTGATTTTCGGGCCAAAAGCATTGTTTGAATATTTGAATCTTGTAAGCCTTTAAAAGGACTCTTATGAAATTGTGAAGATAGTAAGATGTTGAAAACACACATGTCAAAGGATTTTTGGAACTTTATAGGGTTTATCAAGTGATCATAAGTCTAAGGTTATGGTTCATATAGGTCATTTTATGTAAAATCATGAATATGCAATGTAACTAAAGAGACCACTTGGAGGGAAAGATTCAAAAAGCAGTTATGCACATTTATAGGTATATTAGAGTCAGTTTTTGAAGGGGGTATGTTTATTCCATTTGAATTATTTTATTGAAAGGATGGACAAGCTTATAGGAAGGGGAGTTTGAATGTTGTAACCCTTGTTTTAAATGAATATAAATAGACCATGATTTGAGGTCTTTTATTATGTTGCTGAATACAAATGTGTTTTTATTGATGCAAGAATGGAATTGATAATTGATTTCAAGTGTGATTTAAGGTTATTTTATGTTTGTTTGAAAAGGAACCTTGAAGAGTTAAATAATAGAGAGATAACCCTATTGAAATTGTTACAAACTATAAACCCTATTTTGATGTGTATTCTGCCTATTTACAGATTGATAGTTCATGATGGATTATTTCATAATAATGGTGATTTATATTAAATTTTTTTATTAAGGATATAATGTTTTAGATATATGTTTGAAATTAATAACAAAAAATATCATCTGGTATTCATACTTTGTTATGAACAAAACCTTGTTCTTGAAGTATTTGGTTGTGTTACAGGTTGTATTTGTAAAGAATTGCTAAATGAATGTTAATAAAAAATGTTTCACTTGTTCCTAAAGACTTTTTTTGTTAAATGAGATTATAGGCTTAAATAATAACTATGGAAATAATTATGTGCTCAGTCAAATATGTTAATAAACCCCTATTTCTTGTAGTTTCTTATTGTCATAGTGAATTATGCATTAGAATTTTGAAAGGATAAGATCAAAGAATCGATTGGCATCGGATTTCCAAATTATTGGTTAGTATATATCATTATATTTAATGTAGTTAATATGTTTTATATAATCAATAATGTGGTAGAATATTACAAACCATGTCATAGTCTTGTAGATGGTCTTTTTGTTTACACAATCAAGTATATCTTGAGAAAAAATCCCTTAGCAGATTATTAGAAAGTCAGATCCAATGTTTTTAAAGGTTGTAATAAGTCAAGATAGATCTAATAAAGCTTTCACAATTAATTGAAACTTCTCAAAACATTATTTATTTCATTTTGATAGATCTTGGCTGAGATAGAGGACATATGAGCCCTAACCTAGGGTTTAGAAAGAATACAGAGATTCAACTAGCCAAATTGAGTGAAAATTGGTGAAAATCTCAGGGATAACATGTGTGAAGATATTTTAAAGTATAATTTTCATTAACATACCTATATGTATATATATTAGATACTATGTGCATAAAGAAACTTAGGAGACCTAATAGGGGTAAACAACAAGCTTTAGAGCATTGGAAAAGTGACTTAAAGAAGGAGTTAAAGATTGTAACTTTGTGGATAGATAGATTAAAATAGAGGGTGTCTAAAATAATTGATGGTTTTCCAATTTGCATCAATATAGACTATATAAATCAAATAAAGACCAAAAATAGGGATATTAGGATTGTGTAAAGGGTATGCAGAGTTGGTTTGACAGTGAATTGTTGCTTAAAAAAGTTATGGGGTGACTAAGAAGTAATAAAGTACTGTAAAGAGAATGAATTAGAGGTATAAAACTATAAGTGATCATTTGAACCTTGAAACCTTAGTTGTATATTGAATGAATGAATCAAATAAGTCACTGTAAATGAAGTGAAGCATTGACAAGAGTTAGTACCAAGAGAATTATGGTGTATGATCTACATCATTTTGGTATTATAGCAAGTAAAATATTTATAGAGGATTGTGGAAGGATTAACATGTATTTTAAAGTGTAGTGCAGGACATGGAACCAAGATCAGTGTTTCATGGAGAGAGTCAGTAGAGAGGATGATTTGGTAAAGCATGTGGTAGACTAAGTAACTCAGTTGATTTCCCCATTGGTTATAAGGATGAAGGCTATTGATGATGCTCTTAAAGAAAGAGAGAGAGAGTAAAAGGAGTAGTAATAGAAAGAGAAAAAGGAGATGATAGGAATCAAGGTCAAGTAGTACTTTTGCAACCAAGGACATGAAAAAGGAAATGAAGAGGTGGTTCAAGAGAGACTCCAAATGTATGCAGCATCAGTTCAAGAAGATGGAATGGGATTACAAAACCATGTATGGTAGATCAGATCATTTGTAGGAAGAATATTGAGAAGAGATGAAGGTCCTATGAGACATGGACCAAGACAAAGATTTCAGGGACAATGTTGTTATCATAAAGAAGGACATAGGGTAGTAAAGTGTCCAATGAATATGAGTATAAGTATGCAATAGTAGAGTACAAGGGAGGTGAATGAGGAGATAAGGTAAAAAATAAATGAGTCTTTACTTATAAGGACAATCCTATTGTAGTAGAAAAATAAATTAAAAGAACCATCCCAAAGGAGAAGCCTATTCAAAAGTAGGTGCAAAGTAAAAGGTAAGGTTTGTAATTTGGTGATTGATGGAGATAGTACTAGCAACATTGTGTCTTTAGAGATGGTGAAAAAGTTGGGATTGAAAAGGAATACACATCCACAACCATACAAGGTTGAATGGGTTCATAAGGGACATAAAATATTGGCAAGTGAGCAAAATTGGGTTAAATTCCATATAGGAGGGTATAGAGATAAAGTTTTGTGTGAGATTATGCCCATAGAATTTTGTCATTTGTTGTTAGGGAGACCATGGTAGTTATATAGGCATGCCATACATAATGGTAAAGTAAATACTTACACCATCAATCAATATGGGGAGATACATATACTTGTTCCATTGAAGGGTGAAGAAGAAAGAAGAGATGAGATGATAATGATGATGCAGTGTTGGAACAAAGCCATGGAAAGTTTGGTTTGGTTAAGAAAGAAGACAAAGTGAGTTATCTTGAGCTAGATGATATGAGGAGTTATGAGTCCAAAAATATGGACATGAGAGAGATAGAAAAAGAATGTAAGGTGACAATAAATAGTTTTCAAAATAAGGAAGGCATATCACCTAGGAGAGTGTTCCAGCAAAAGGAAAACCAAAATAAGTAAGGCAACCAAGCCTATGAGAGAGAAGACATCAAGATAGTTTTTGAGATTGAATTTAAGATGGATGAGCAGTGGTTTGGAAAAGACACTAATCAAGTGAATAATATTTAGATTGAAATGTACAATGAGGCAACCCAAGAGAGAGCCATGAAGGCTCCAAATGTTGTTTCTAATATGTTGTTCTATGATCTAAGTGTAGGTAAGGAGCATGAAGCCAATATAAAAGGTTGGAAATTGAATAAACAACTAGGTAATTAGGCTCAATAAGTTAAAACACAGCCCATTCAATAAATATCTTTCCAAGGAATGAAGATTAAAAGAAAATAATCAAGTTCCATAGTGCAAAACAGAGTGAAAGAGCAAAATTTGGAACAAGTGAAGGATATGGACAAGGTAAAGATGGAAGGACAAGTAAAAGAATGGTTGAAGTAGTATGAGAGTCAATAAATTCAAGAAGAAGAAAAGGAGGAGAGTAGTCATAGTGATGATACACAACAACAAACAAAGAGTATATACAAGCATGAGGCAAACAAGAACCAAGAAGATGTTGAATGTGAAATGGAATGGGTAGAAAAAGAAGCATGAATGAAGAAAGAAGACTTCATAATTGTAGCATTGATTGATAATGGAAATAAGGAGAAGGTGGATCAGGTTCTATAAGAGGAAGACTGGGACATACCTACAATTCAAGAAGAAGATAGCAGCAACTATGTTTTGTTTGACAATTTTGTTTCATGTGCAGGTATGTTATTCAAGGAGATGAAACAAAGAAGGCCTAAATGTAGGACCCAAGAACATGTTCAAATATATTAGAGGAAATTAGAATATGATACCTTCTAAGATGAGGTTTATTGCGGTTAGATAAGAACATACACCAAGTGGATCACCAAAACACTTGGGGAACCATTTCTTTTTAGCTTGGTAGCATGATGTAGCAGAATCCCATGAGGATATTTTATAAGTATACAAGACTAAGATGATATAAATATGTATATTTAGTATCTACAATTACATTGATTAATTATGTAGAAATGAAATTATTTCTATAGAAAAGTTTACAAAATATTACAAGAGATAATCTCTTTCTTACTATCTATATTTTCATACTTCTCTTCATAATTTATAGTATCAGTAGTTCTTCTCCTTATATAGGGGAGGTAGATGTTTATTATGAATTTATGAAAAAATACAACCATAAGATTTCATGTTGTTTGAAAAAATAGAACAAGACAAGAAGGCAGTTTAAGTA
Organism: Torreya grandis; assembly: GCA_037957365.1. Classification (NCBI taxonomy): domain Eukaryota; kingdom Viridiplantae; phylum Streptophyta; class Pinopsida; order Cupressales; family Taxaceae; genus Torreya; species Torreya grandis. The sequence goes on along the minus strand of JARHVA010000171.1, from coordinate 122,836 downwards.
GTTAACTACATGGATGCATAGTTTGAATATGAAATCAAGGTCCAATAGAGTCTTCATATAGTTATAACAACTCCTTGTCACATTTTATGGTTGTTGGAATTCATTGGATAGGTTGGAAAATGGTTTGGTGGTGACAACTATAGATTCTAGGATGTTCTAGATCACTTACAGCAATTGCTACTAGAGCTCCCAGCTAGATGTTGTGGGTGCTCTAGGAATCTAAATTCTAGGCAACCAGGGGCTATAGGGGCATTTCATATTATGGTTGGGGGTGATAAACATAGGAAATGAACATATTCTCTATTATATCTTAGTCATGAAAATATCAAATCATTATAAACCATTAAAATATATTAGGTAATTCAAAGATAACACATAAATCTTAAGACTAATTTTCATGTATATATATATATATATATATATATATATATATATATATATATATATATATTATCACCCCCAACCACTATAGCAAGTGCACTTACTGTCAGGATTCTACTCCACCAATAAGAGTATATATGATTACCTCTTGTATTAGCAACTAAACATGGAATTTAACCAGAATGATAAGTAACTAGAAATATAAAACAACACAGGAATATGAGAGACAATACACAATTATATTAATAATCACTCAGAAGAAAATACAATAAAGAAGATGCCACTTCTTCTTCCACCTCAAAGGCTTGCCACACCTCAAGGACTTCTTCCCTCTCTCTCTTACGGTCCCAACAATCAACTCCAATACAGAATTGATGTTCACCTCCACCAGTCAGTAACACGCTGCCAGTACATCGAGCACACAACCGTACTCCAAGTAGATCTCCCTACTCTTTGCCGCCACCTGCAAATCACCAGACCTTACTCACCATTGTAGATCTCCAAACGTGGTCCTGCAAACCTGTTGACCAAGATCATACATACACAAAGAACCCTTCTGATTCTCCAAACCAGCATCCACACTTGGTCTTGTGGCACTAAGAGGAACACACCATTGCTCTCTTCTCTTTGAAAGAGATTATTTTGCTCTCTTACTCTCTAGCACTAGTTTACAATACAGCCCATGAGTCTATTATATAGATCTCATGCTTATAATAATTCGACTATCTTAATTATAGTAATTAGACTTGCAACTCTAAGACTATAATTAGCCTTTAACATGCAAACTAATAGTCCAAAAATAGACTCTCTAGAATCCACATGCAAACTGCATGCTCACACACAGGTTGTTGACGTCAGCTCCTCCTGACCGATGTCGGCCGACTTGTAACCAATGTCGATTACTTCTGCACTACTATCTGACTGACGTCGGTTGATCAAACTGACATCGGTTGCCCTACAACTCATTTTGCAACTCTTTGCAACCTCTGAAACCTTCATAACTCCTCCTATTTACATCTTAGTGAAGATTTTAGCTCCACAACCTAACAATCTCCCACTTGGAGATAAATAGCTGCACCTGTACCTAAACCTGTACACCATCTAATTTATTCCCTGGCTTGTATCCCTCTTCAAGATCCATCTTGAAGACCACCCACCACACACCCTGTGATGTCTTTCCTGTCATCCAAATAACCTGCCACATCCGAACCTACATATCCATGTAGTGAAGTCCTTGACCCTGCATAACATGTTAACCTGCTGCTAGTCCCTCTCAAATACCTGAGAATCCACCTTCCCCAAATTGGCTCCAAACTTTTTGACAACTCCCACTGCTTAGAAAAACTCAGGTCTACACTAGACCTCATGTGATTTCGAACACTGTTCTAAGCTCTGCTTGAACTGTCCAGCCCTTGGTGTGCTTACCAATTTTGCATCCTACGAATTGAACCCTGCCAACACCTTCTTCACATCAGCTCCTACTAGAGACAAAATCAACATGTGATCTTCCATGTCTCTTATGCCAAAGAATTTTACTGCTCCAAATTCTTCATGACATACCTCTGAACTAACTTTACCTTTAGCTCAAAAACTCCCTGCATGTGTAGCCCTGTAACAAGAAACCACACCACATACAGTAACAAAATAATGTTGCAATCATTATCCACCTGGTAAAGAAAACACAATGGTTATAATGACTTTGACCAAAGCCATGCTTTGTCATACCCCTGTCAAAACCTGTACCACTGTCCTGCAGCTTGCTCAAGACCATATACCTTGGCCTTCTGTCTCACGTGTCCATTCCCGCTCTTCTTCATCTTGAACATCCATTTGTCTCTCAGTGCTTTCTTCCTGCTGGCAACTCCACAAAAAACTCTTGTTTGATTCTTCTCCAAAGAATCACAATCCTCATCCATGCCAAGCTCCCACTATTTCTTGGATCTACTTGCTCTGTTTCTTTAATGATTTCCTGATTTTTGACCATTAGTGAGCAACAAGTAGTGTAAAGAAAGGAAATGATGAATTTGAGACTTACTTACCCTTTCAGTCCTCCATATGGGTGTTTGAGACTCCTTGACAACTTGTTGTCTGCCCAAAATCCATCTCAGTAACCAATGCCAGTCACATCTCAATCTACACCCGATCGTCATCGGTTCCTTGCAACTGCCTCATCGCCGACATCGGTTCTCCATGACCGATGTCGGTGTTGTTGGGTGAATATTTTGTCATCAACTAACTGATGACAAAATGGGGATATCAGCCACAGCATAAGGAAGATTTACCACCTTGAAAAGTATGGGTTTACCAGATCTAAACAAAGTAAATCTCTCCTCTCATCAACGGGAGGTTCCCTATCAATATTTACGTGCCAGATATATAATTAAGCAAAAAATAACACATGAGGGTGGTATAATAGCATCTACCCCTCTTTTTTCAAAAGTAATGTATGAAAGACAAAAAAAGAAAATCCCTGGTCTAAAGCTAACAACACTCCTCTTCTTTCAGGAATGGTATCAAACGAAGAGCAAGAGATTACCTGAAGTAACAAAATCCACAAGAACGCTCACGCAAGCACAAAGTCTTCCGTAGCTTCTCCACAGATCTGGAACAAGTACAACCATAGAGTAAAGTGAAGCACAAAGTCTTCACATGAAACTACAAAAGATAAAAGAATCTCAAAGGTAAAAGTAGCACAAAGTCTATTTTCTACCCTCAAGAAGTGCCCTCAGATAATAATAACACACCTACTTTGCTTATTAAATCAGATAAACAAGATGTTACCAAGAAAAAGACATAATAATTATTTCCTAAATAACACAGATAATCTCAACACAAAGTTTGAAATAAACTGCTTCTCATTTATTTAATCAAAACATGATTTACAAATTTGAGCACAAAGTCTCAAAAGTTGCTTCAATATCAACAGAGTGTTTTCTATTAACTTTTCCAAGATCATTTACAAATGAGGTCTCCACTATATATAGGGAGAAAATATTCAAAAATAGAAAATAATAAAATATAAAATATCTTGGTCAAAGATGACTCATCTTTGACTTTTAGATATTTTCCAAAATATTTACATGTAATTACACATTTACAAAATTGCATGCATTCTGCACGAAACAGAAATACATAAGGATAGAAGGAGAGAGAAGGAGAGAGAGAGTCAATTCTTGCTGCCGGACTTCTTCAGATGAGCATCGTACATGGCAATTGATGCCTAAATTCTTATGCTGTCTGGCACAACTGCGTTCTTGGAGATGACCCTTGCTCTGATTAGTGCATCTTTCAATGTTGTGATGGCTTTAGAGTGGCCAGTTAACCTGGATTTCAAATTCTCCAAAGTTAACTGAGCATCCAAGATGCTGTCCACCGAAGTCATTGAGAAAGACGCTCCTTCGAAATCTTTCCAGATCATCCCTTCGAAACTCTGAATCATTTCCTCTTTCGGAAGGAATTGATGGTCCTTGGAAGTCAAGTTGCATGGCAGCTTTTCTAACTTGTTTAGCAGGCTCAGGTCACTCTTTTCACTAGCTTCCTTGAAAGCTTTGAGATCATCAATTAGATCCTTGAGTACCTGAATCCTGAAGATCATTGACTCCTTGATCTCAACATAGGAATCTTTGTTGGGGATGACACCGATAGATATCAGGGTACTCTTTTTGAGATTTTTCATTTCCTTCTATTTACTGAGATCTTTCTCTAAGCTGTCAATTTCTTGAGAGATAAGGGAGACAAAATCATCTACCTGAGTTTTCAATCTCTTCATTTTACCTATTCTTTCTGCAAATTTTGATAGCAAATAGACTCCCTGATTGTGCATCCTTTCAACATATTCCTCCATGACTTTCCCCTTTAAATAGGTCTTTTTAACTTTCTGAATGACTGAATCATCCATGGAAAAGGCCTCTGGAGTTGTTGCCTCAGTCAGAATAGTGAACCTCTTGATCACTGCTGTTAACTGCTCAGCTTTGGCTTTATAAAAATCCTTCATCTCCTTTTCCCTGTCAAACTTTTGGACCATAATGTCCATTGCTGACTGAAGATCACTCTTCGCACCTTCGTGAGTAACTTTGTCAAGTTCAACATGAGAGATGGAATAACTGCTCATTTCAAAACCCTCAAGGGTTGCGTCCTGAGGAGGCTTGGCAATTTATAGAAATTTTTGCCCCTTTTCTTTGATCAACTTGGAGAGGATTTTTGGCCTCTTAGGATCCCTTACTTTTGCCGGCACTATCTTGCCAAAATCGAATTCATCCGGGGAGATGGCCATTTTCTTTCTTTTAGGCGTGAAAGCAGACATCCAAGGTGGGAGAGAAGTACCCGTTGTAACAATGGTTGCCTCTACCGGTGTCACTGTAGCAGCATCCACACTACTAGTGGTGGCAGTAGTTGCAGTTGGAGTAACCAACGAAACTGTATCAACTACTGATTCTGGCTCAGGTGCAGGGCTTGGTGGCAGGTTGAAAGATGGAGATGATAGACTCGGAATGGACCCAAAAGAGCGAGGGGAACCTACTGAAGGACCCTAAGGATCACCAAAAACAACTCTAGAAGGGGAAGCAACTCTGAAAGATGGAACACTGATTGGAGAGATAGGAGAAACGGGCACCGTAGGAGATTGAGGGGGAGAAGGAGAGGCACTCTAGATCGACTGTGCTTGTCCCGATGAGATTGGAGACCCAACACTTGGTCATTCTGAAGGTTGATCCTGTGTCTTCATAGGTTGAGCTGTTCGTGCCTCGGGGCTTTGACCTTTGGTTCCTTCAGCTGCTGATTTAGGCTCTTGTGTTGACTTAGGCTTTTTGGAAACAAAGATGATCCTAGGCTTGTGAGGCTTAGAAGGTGAAGGAACGTCACCTTTATTTTTTATTCAGTTTTTTGCCTTCCTCTTCAACTCTAGTTGGTATTCAGCCTCTGATCCTGTTATGAATTCTTTTAGGGTGATCCCTTTTGTTGCTAACCAATTATTGGTGTTAGCCAATATTAGTTCAAATCTTTTCCTTAGCGAGGTCAACTCCTTTTGAGACCACTGAACTGGAGGGAGAGGGGAACCAGCAACCTTTTCTGTTAGATACCTGTTATTTATGATGTTCCCATCATCGACTAAACTAGAAGGGACCTCTGCAAGTTTGAGGTATTCTATCTGCTCTAGTGTGAGGCAGCAATAGTCCATTTTTCTTATTTCATCAGCCATCCTTAGGTCCACCCAGATATCCTCAATCATGGGTTCGTGGAACTGAGTCTTTCTTCTAATCTTCTCTCTGACTCCCCTGAAGTCAAATTTCTCTCGTCTCTTGAATGGTTTGATGGTAACCATCTATATTTCTATTTCCATAACCTTGGCTTTGGTTGATGTAGCAATTGAAAACCAGCCAATTTGGATAGGAAACTTGAAACTGGGTCTCTTAAGTTCTATTTGCTTTGTGTGCATGACAACCAGTTGTCGGCAAAGCTCCATTAGGACTAATCTGTCTGAAGGGAATTTGGGGAGCATATAAGGGTATCCTTGGTAGAAACCCACCCGAAGATAGCAAAACATAGGGAACTGGAGGAACATGCAGCCATAACCGTTCACCACCGTCCAGGCCTCATCTGATATTCTCTTCTACTCCAGTTGAGGATCGAAGAGACACAAAAATACGATGAAGAAAGCATCATTTACTCGCTTGAAATGATGTGTTGACCCTTGAAGCGTCAACTGTGGATAATATGAGTAGACCAGGGTGGTCTTTCTATCTCCCTCTGTTGTCAAACCCGAGAAAGATCGCATTGCGACAGCTATATAGACCAGGTACGAGGTTATGTAGAATTTGAAGGAGGTTTGTACCCTGGTCAGTTGTTTATGGATAGCGTTGCTAATCTGTTCCCCTCAAAAGATGGTTTGTTTACCTTGAAGGATGATCTTAATGAACGGATACATCCATTCATGGAATTGTGAAGAAGACGGGAGGCCCCGTACTCTGCTAAGGAGGGTGATTAAGTCACCTTCTTCGATGAAATCACTTTTGGGAAAGCTTTTCGGCCATCTAGAGAGACCGGTCCTCAGAGTCTTTAGCCATTTATAATTCATGACCTTTTTTGCCCTTTTTGGGTCTTTGTCGTACTCCTTTTGTGCGTTCTCGAAGTCAATTTGGGTTACTTCGGTGGCTGGCAGACACAAGAAAACTTTGTCGATAAAATCAGGGTCCAACTACATTATCATGCCGCCACTGGCATCTGAGATTGATTTGGTCTCTTTATTGTAAAATTGCGCGCACTGGAGGACAAATTCTGCATGATATGCTGCTACTAAAAAGGCAGCCACCAGGTGGATGTTGCTCTCAACAATTCTTTTTATCCTAGTGTTGGGATTTGTTGCCTTGGTTTGCTCTAGGAATTTGGCCATGTCCACATGGCCGATCTCGATATCTTGAATGTCATCAACATTCGAGGTGACTGATGTGAGCGGGAAGACGCCCTGGTACTTATATTTCATACTTTTTGCCTTTGAGGGAGATGCTTCCATCATAGAAGACAGTCCTGATTAGACGAGAGCAGATATACAGGAGCTTGCTGAAGGTGCTACTGCCATGATTACAGATGAAAGAAGAGTGAGCGAGAGAGGGAGAGTGAAATTTAAGTGACATGGGTTATTGAAAGTCACTTAAATAGGCCAGGTTTAACAAAGGAGCAGAAAATGAGGAAGAAAATGCGTGAAAGGGACAACTCGGAAAAAGTTCTGAGAGTTAGCTGAAAATTAAAAAAAAATGCAAGGGCGGCAAAAATTGCCGCCCTTGCATAAATTAAGAGAAATAGCAGGGGCAGCATTTTTTGCTGCCCTTGCGAGTAGGATGCATGGGCGGTGATTTTCGCCGCCCTTGCAGGAAGAATGTAGGGGCAGCATTTTTTGCCGCCCTTACAAGAAAATGGTGGAGAGAATGCAGGGGCGGTGAAAATCGCCACCCTTGCAGGAAAAAGCCTGAAAAATGTAGAGGCGGCAAAAATCGCCGTCACTGCTCTTGACAAGGGGGGAGCGTGAAAAGGCGGCATTTTTCACTGCCTTTGCACGAAAGTTTTTCGAAGAAAAGACATGGGCGGCAAAAATGCCGCCCGCATGAGGTCTTTGACAGAAAAAATTGCGGGTAGGAGGGAGAAGAAAAGAAATAAAACATAAACAATAAAACACTAAGTTAAAACCGAGAAAACAACCTGAAATAATTATAAAAATGAACCCTACCTGAGAAAACGTGCGTGCCACGAGGTCAGATCCGTGAGTTGGTGCTTTGAACCGTCAGTTGAGGCGCTCAAGTGCAAGAAGTAAGAGGAGAGAAAGAAGTAATGAGAAGAAAGAGGCTCAAATCAGAATATATAGAGTGAAAAACCCACCCCAACAACCCACCGCGTGTGGCCATTAATGCCTCGCATGGAAATCGAGGCATGCAAGGGTGGCAAAAATTGCCGCCCTTGCATGCAGTTAGTCTCTTTGTAGGGGCGGTGAATTTTGCCGCCCTTGCAAGTCAGAGTGCAGGGGCAGTAATTTTTGTTGCCCTTGCAGAAAATGTGCAGAGGCGGTAAAAATCACCGCCCTTGCACAGAAAAAAAAAGAAATGCAGAGGCAGCATTTTTCACCGCCCTTGCATAGAAAAGAAAAAGAGACCAACTCCGGAAGGAAAAAAAAGGGGAAGGGAAAACTTGACCTGGATGAGATAGTAACCACTCCTCGTTCCAAGGACAAGATGAAAATGAATTATAAAATTTGTATCTAAAAATGAACTTAGAGAGACAAAAGATGAAACAGACAAGTTTCGTAGGGAGGTTGTTTTTAAAAATGAGCTAAGCTAATTTTGGAAACAACAGCTGGCTCTTATTGGGAAACTTCTGTTTAATTGAAATGATTAGCGGAAGCAGAATCCAGTCTCTAAGTGCCTTCATCCAAGCCATTGGGCTACAGAGTTGAGCAAAAAATGATAAAGAAAAATAGACAAAACATAAGAACTGTACATATTTTACAAATAGACTCCTCTGAGCTTTAAGGGTTGAAAAGCTTTAGATGCTACCGATTGTGAGGTAGTGTAAATGGTGTTCCATTTTTATACTCCAGCAAAAAGCTATCCTCACCATAGAGCTGTCGAATGGTGAACAGACCCCTCCACAGAGAGTCGAATTTGCCGTGCATCCCTTTTGGTTCTCATCGCTTGTCCCATAACAAGACTTGATCTCCGACTTGGAAGTCACGCACTCTAGCTTTCTTATCAAAAAGTGCTTTCACCTGGTCTTGATGTTCTATGATCCGATCCACCACCATAACTCATTATTCGTTCAGCTCGGTCAGACACATGATCCGCTTGTCAACTGAGCTTTCGAAGGTTGAGTCTTCGATTGCTCTGGTTAATTTGAGTGCTGGTAGTTCAAGGGTAATGGGAATTTTTATATTTCGTCTATATAGGAGTTGGAAAGGTGACATACCTATAGCTCTTTTGGGTGTTATCCTGTTGGCCCATAAAGCGTCATACAAAGTTTTGTGCCATGTTCTTTGATTGTCGTCCACTAATTTCCTGATAATGGTGATCAGGTTCCGGTTACTTGATTCTTCTTGTCCATTTCCTTGAGGAAAATAATCTGAAGTGTGAGATAAGGTAATCCCGTAATGGAAACAAAATTAAGTAATTTTATGTGACGAAAAATAGGCTGCATTATCTGTCACAATTTTTAGTGGAACTCCAAATTTGGAGATGATATTTTCTTTGAGAAAGTTGCATACTACTTCAAATGTAGCATGCTTGGTTGGTATGGCCTCCACCCACTCAATCAAATAATCCATCGCAGTGAAGACATAATCATGTCCGGCACTTGAAGACGGGTTAACTACACCAATAAAATCAATACCCCACTGCTGAAATGGTTCCTCGATCACAATTGGCTTGAGGGGCAAAGCAGGCAGCTTAGGCTTTCCAACGAATTATTGACACAACTCACACCTACGCACCCATTTGTAAGCATCCTAAAAAAGTTTGGGCCAATAGTACCTTGCTCGTAGAATTTTGTGTGCCGTCACTGGTACAGAGAAATGTCTTCCACAGGCCAAATCATGGAAAGATTCTAAAAGTCTTTCTTGTTGAGCTTTGTCAACACAATGAATAAATGCCCCATCCAAGTTTCTCTTATAAAGACCATTGTCCCACAGAACATAACTAACTACTTTCAATTTAACATTCCATTTTTATTTCAAAGAAAGATGAGCAGGACACTCGCCATATGTTAGGAAATGAGCAATGTTAGAATACCACTCATCAGTAGTGGCGATAAAGAGAACTGTGGGCACGCTTTTGATATCTTGTTCTTCACTTTTTAATTCGTCTGGAATGTTGTTGGCGATCAATTGGCAGAGACCCCTTCCTCGTACAAGCTTGGTTGATTTGATGTCCAGATCGAATTCCTGAGTTTTGGCAATCCAGTTACCTCTCTTAGTACCAAATTCTTGCTGAGTCAAAATAGATTTTATTATTGTATCTGGTATGAAAACTTCGATGTGAGAATTCAAGATATAAAACCTGAAATGCTTGACAGCCTTGACCACGGCGTATCCATGTTTCTCCATAAGAGAATATTTCAGCTCGTGATCTTTGAGTGGGCAACTCATGAATGAAATAAGAGATTTTGTATTTTTTGAATTTGGTTGAACCAGAATAGCTGACAGTGTATGCTCAGAGGCATAATTATATATCTTGAAACCTTTAGTATAGTCTGGACAAACCAAGACTGGTGCCTGAGCAATTGCTTCTTTAATTTCTTTGAACGCTGATTTGCCCTCAGTAGTCCACCTAAATGTGGCATTGCTCTTCATCATGTTGACAATGTGACGGGTTTTCTCAGTGAATTCAAGAACAAATTTCCTAAGGAAATTCACCTTTTCGAAGAAAGAGTGAATTGCGGTCTTGCTGGCAGGCAGAGTAAGCCCCTGGATGGACCTAACTCTTTCTGAATCAATTCTGATGCCTTCTCAGGACACTATGTATCTGAGAAGTTTCCCTTCAGTCACTCTGAAGATGTATTTCTTTGGGTTTAACGAGATGCCGTTTTGACGGCAGCGCTCCAGTACCTTTTGCAAATGGTGAACATGCTCCGAACGCTATTTTGAAAAAACTGTCAGATCATCCAGGTACACTATAATGAATTTTTCCATCAAATATTTGAAAGCAAGACCCATGGCTCTTTGAAAAGTGGCACCTGCATTTATCAGACTAAAAGACATCCTGCGGTAAGCGAAAGTGCCCCAGGGTGTGGTGAACGTTGTCTTGTGTTGATCTGCTTTTCTGACCTCAACCTGATTGTACCCCAAAAAATCGTCAAGCATTGATAACATTTCTGAACCTGTTATCATCTGTAAGACTTGATTCATAATGGGAAGGGGGTAGTTATCTTTTAAGGATAACTGATTCAAGTTCTTGAAATCTACACAGATTCAAATCTCACTATTTTTTTTTTTGACGAGTATTATGTTAGCAACCCATGTTGAGTGATGGATTGAAAAAATTATCTGAGCATCCAGCATCTTTTGTATCTCAGCTAAAATAGTACCTGAGATTTTTGGATTATATTGTCTGGATTTCTGTTTGTAAGGTACAGAGTTGGCTTTCAGGCGGATGTCATGACGGATGTCATGTGGCCTAAGAGATTTCAAGTCATCATAAGAATAGGCCAACACATCCCTATATTGGCGGAGTAAACTAGCAAGCTCTAAACTTTCTTCAAAAGTGCAGCATTTCCCAATGTTTACCATTTTAGGATCGTGCTTGGTCCCCAAGTTGACTTGATCAAAATCTTGAGAAGAACTCGAATCTATTCGTTGTTGTTTGACAAACCTGTCATGGTTATCAAAAAGCTTTTTTAGGGAAACCAAACCTTTGAGAATTTTATTTCCCTTGAGCTGTAGAAAATCCTCACCTGTATCGACCTGGGTTTCAGGGGTTAATCCACACTCCCGGGGCTCACTACCTTCAAAACATAGTTATTTGAAAGTGTTCTTTTGCTCCAAGAAGGTGATGATTTGATCATCATTTTTAAACACTTTTCAGTGGTCGGCATTATCTGGTACACTTGGTCAGAAAACTAGCTCAATAATATACTTATCTCTCTTAAAATTTGGATGGAGAATCAGGAGGGTGGTAGAGACAGCCAATGCATCTGCTCGATCATTGAATTCTCTCAGAACGACAGAGATATTGAAGGCGTCAAAATTTTCGATCTGATCTCATACCAGATTGCGATAATGGTGCAACCTCTCATTCTTGGTCTGATAGAGGTTCCTTACCTGACAGACTATCAACTCAGCGTCTCCTTTAGCATGGAGTTTCCTAATGCCTTTTTCTTTGGTAGCCTGTAGTCCAAGCAACAGGGATTCGTATTCAGCCATGTTGTTAGTATTGTTGAATTACAATTTGTAGAAAAAAGGGGTAATCTCTCCCTGAGGGGATACCAACACAACTTCGGCTCCTGATCCAGTAGAAGAGCAACTGTCATCAAACTCTAAGGTCCATAGCTCATCAGGTATTACTTTTTTCATAAAAACTTTCTTATTTTGGGGAAAGGGTTGTTTCATGTGTTCATTTTGCTTGAGCATTCCACCATTCGCGTCAGCTAAAAACAAACCCAAATTACCACCAGTAGGAGTTTCATCTAATGCACCGTGGATCTCGTCTGTGGATAAGAAATAAGTGCCCATGCCTGCAGACTCAAATAAAATTTGAGCTTTAGGCGCTGTGAAACGGGTAACTACGTACCTGGCTTCTTTTTCAGGAAGCAATTTCTTCATGACGCCTTGAACTGGAATCCTTGATTCTGATAGGTCCATGCTTAACTCGCCCCCAACATCCTTACAAAATTTTTGCCCAAGCAGGATGCCGTAAGATGCTGGAACATCGGCTACTAGAACCGTCATTTTTATTCGCTTTTCTTGAAAAGCCGCAAAGGTGTATTGGGCATCTTTTATTTGGCCAAGGAGAGGAACTTGTTTGTTTTCCATGGAAAAACACCTCCCAAAAGTCTTGGTCAAAGTTAGGCCGAGAGAATCGGCCACCTTGGCAGGCATGACATTATCTGAAGCCCCGGAGTCTATAATATAATTACTCAGTTTGTAGCCATTTATAAGTAGGAAAACATAGAAAGGTTCTATTTTTTCGAGAGCGACAGGAGGAGTCACAACCAAATTGTTTTGAGTTGGTTTGTCTTTAGAGGGATTAGGAACAACTTTCAAATAATCTTGTCCTACAGAGACAGTTTTATTTTTAACATACTCTACTAACCTATCAAACTATTCTGGGTTAGCTCTTAAATACTCAACCTCTGTCATCTGAATCTTAGTCTTTCTAGCATGATCAATTATATCAAATGATTGAAAAGTAGTTGCAATAAAAGAAGAAATTCCATCATCAGAGGCTTTGAAGGGTACTCCACTGGCCTGAGTAGCAGAAGAGGGGAATATCGGGTGATTGAGAGTACTTACTTTTTTATGAGTTATCTGATCTTTTAATTGTGGAGGTAATGGAGTCCCGTGTTTGGCTATAGAAACTGCTTGCCAGGGTTCTTCATCTGTCTTTCCTTTGTCAGTTTGTGAAGCTGACTGATTTTGAGATCTAGTAAAAATAGCGTAAGTTTCCTTCGAATCTTCTCCTTTACCCCCGGCTTCATCTTGATAATCTAGAAAACTGATATTGGAGTCGCCAGCTAATTCCTCATCCTGTTCATCAAAGAGATTAGCATTTTCTTGTTGGTCTAGCTGTGGTTGAAAGGAGTTGTCGTGCTCAGCCTCTAGGTATCTGACCACTGAATCGGCAGGTGCTGCTTCAATGGCTAATCTTTCTGAAGGGGGAGGTAGGCGGTTTGATTGCCTTTGGGTCCGGGCAGTATTACCTTGATATTGTTAATTATGGAATGTCCTCCTGGGTGCATCTCGATAGGTAGGAGTGGACGTACCTTGGGCAATTTGTCTTTTCAAAGCTATCAGTTCATTTGTTAATTTTTGCACCATAGGATCTGTAGTGCCTGTAGAAGAGCTTTCAACAGATGAAGAGAATTTATTTTTACTAGACTCTTTCTTGATCTTGCATGCCAGGATAAGATCGTCTTTAATCTTGGTAGCCAAATCTTGAGATAAGGCTAGATCCATAGGGCCAGCTCGTCTCAATAAAAAACTTACTTCGGGAAGCTGTGAGTTGATAAAAAAACACTTGAGATTTTCTGATGTGGGCTGGGCCACAGTCGGAATCCGGTTCCTCAACTTGTTGAATTTAGCTATGAAATTCCTCATGGGTTCCTGGGATTATTTCTTCAATTGTGTCAGCTGCGCCAACAAAGCATGCGCATCCTTAGCAGGTTTAAATCTAGCTTCAAATTTGGACTTAAGCGTATCCCAGCTTGTTACTGACCCAGCCTGCAGGTGATAAAACCAATCCACGACAGCTCCTTGTAAAGTTTTCACAAAGAGTCTTACTGCCACGTCTTCAAATTCAACTCCAATTACGCCACATGCTATGGAGAAGGCGGCAACATGTTCTTCAAGATGAACCTTCCCATCACCAAAAAATTTAGGAAATTTTTTCCTAGAACTACGAGGTAGTTCATGCAGAGGTGGGGTTAAGTTAAGAGGGCCGAAAGAATTACCCCATGGGCCTTGAGCCATTATGATAAGAGAATTAAAAGGTGGGATAACAAACCTTGGTGGAGTGTTTATAGGGAGGCGGCGATTAACAGTGGGAAAAGGAGTTCTACCTCGTATTGGCAATCTGCCAAGGCTAGAAGGAAAACTCCTAGATCGTTGAATAGAGGTTGATGAAGAAAATAGATCAAAATTACTCTGTTGTGCTAACTTAAACACAGGGTCAACAATGCCTTTAGATCTCTGACTTCTGGTATAGCGTGGAGTTGCCAAGTTTTTAAAACAAAAATGGGACCGAAACGATTTCAAATTGAAGTTTGAGGCTTCAAAATGCACGTTCTTCCTAGCAGCTCTAGTTTCACAGACCAGATAATGTAACGTAAATAGGTGGTAAGGCTAGAATGATAATGGGTAAGATATAGAACGGAGTCGCTAGACTATGCAATGGAGAAGGGTAAGGACTGCTTTAGTCTAAAACTTGAGGTTTCAGACTGCACATCCGTTTTCTAGCGGAGTCGCTAAAAACTGTTGGGTGAATATTTTGTCATCAACTAACTGATGACAAAATGGAGATATCAGCCACAGCATAAGGGAGATTTACCACCTTGAAAAGTATGGGTTTACCAGATCTAAACAAAGTAAATCTCTCCTCTCATCAAGGGGAGGTTCCTTATCAATATTTACGTGTCGGATATATAATTAAGCAGAAAATAACACATGAGGGTGGTATAACAACATCTACCCCTCTTTTTTTAGAGGTAATGTATGAAAGACAAAAGAGGAAAATCCCTGGTCTAAAGCTAACAACACTCCTCTTCTTTCAGGAATGGTATCAAACGAAGAGCAAGAGATTACCTGAAGTAACAAAATCCACAAGAACGCTCACGCAAGTGCAAAGTCTTCCATAGCTTCTCCACAGATCCAAAACAAGTACAATCGTAGAGTAAAGTGAAGCACAAAGTCTTCACCTGAAACTACAAAAGATAAAAGAATCTCAAAGGTAAAAGTAGCACAAAGTCTATTTTCTACCCTCAAGAAGTGCCCTCAGATAATAATAACACACTTACTTTGCTTATTAAATCAGATAAACAAGATGTTACCAGGAAAAAGACATAAGAATTATTTTCTAAATAACACAGATAATCTCAACACAAAGTTTGAAATAAACTGCTTCTCATTTATTTAATCAAAACATGATTTACAAATTTGAGCACAAAGTCTCAAAAGTTGCTTCAATCTCAGCAGAGTGTTTTCTATTAACTTTTCCAAGATCATTTACAAATGAGGTCTCCACTATATATAGGGAGAAAATCCTCAAAAACAAAAAATAATAAAATATAAAATATCTTGGTCAAAGATGACTCATCTTTGACTTTTAGATATTTTTCAAAATATTTACATGTAATTACACATTTACAAAATTACATGCATTCTGCATGAAACAAAAATGCATAAGGATAGAAGGAGAGAGAAGGAGAGAGAGAGAGTCAATTCTTGCTACTGGACTTCTTCATATGAGCATCGTACATGGCGATTGATATCTGAATTCCTATGCTGTCTGGCACAACTGTGTTCTTGGAGATGACCCTTACTCTAATTAGCACGTCTTTCAATGTTGTGATGGCTTTAGAGTGGCCAGTTAACCTGGATTTCAAATTCTCCAAAGTTAACTGAGCATCCAGAATGCTGTCTACTGAAGTCATTGAGAAAGACGCTCTTTTGAAATTTTTCTAGATCATCCCTTTGAAACTCTGAATCATTTCCTCTGTTAAAAGGAACTGATGGTCCTTGGAAGTCAAGTTGCATGGCAGGTCTTCTAACTTGTTCAACAGGCTCAGGTCACTCTTTTCACTAGCTTCCTTGAAAGCTTTGAGATCATCAATTAGATCCTTGAGTACCTGAATCTTGAAGATCATTGACTCCTTGATCTCAACATAGGAATCTTTGTTGGGGATGACACCGATAGATATCAGGGTACTCTTTTTGAGATCTTTCATTTCCTTTTATTTGCTGAGATCTTTCTCTAAACTGTCAATTTCTTGAGAGATAAGGGAGACAAAATCATCTACTTGAGTTTTCAATCTCTTCATTTTACCTATTCTTTTTGCAACTTTTGATAGCAAAGAGACTCCCTGATTGTGCATCCTTTCAACATATTCCTCCATGACTTTTTCTTTTAAATAGGTCTTTTCAGCTTTTTGAATGACTGAATCATCCACAAAAAAGGCCTTTGGAGTTGTTGCCTCAGTCAGAATAGTGAACCTCTTGATCACTGCTGTTAATTGCTCAGCTTTGGCTTTATAAAAATCCTTCATCTCCTTTTCTCTGTCAAACTTTTAGACCATAATGTCCATTGCTGACTGAAGATCGCTCTTCGCACCTTCGTGAGTAACTTTGCCAAGTTCAACATGAGAGATGGAATAACTGCTCATTTCAAAACCCTCAAGGGTTGCGTCCTGAGGAGGCTTGGCAATTTCTATAAAATTTTGCTCCTTTTCTTCGACCAACTTGGAGAGAATTTTTGGCCTCTTAGGAGCCTTTACTTTTGTCGGCACTATCTTGCCAAAATCGAATTCATCCGGGGAGATGGCCATTTTCTTTCTTTTAGGCGTGAAAGCAGACATCCAAGGCAGGAGAGAAGTACCCGTTGTAACAATGGTTGCCTCTGCCGGTGTCACTGTAGTAGCTTCCACACTACTAGTGGTGGCAGTAGTTGTAGTTGGAGTAACCGGTGAAACTGTATCAACTACTGATTCTGGCTCAGGTGCAAAGCTTGGTGGTAGGTTGAAAGACGGAGATGATAGACTCAGAATGGACCCGAAAGAGCGAGGGAAACCTGCTGAAGGACCCTGAGGATCACCAAAAACAACCATAGAAGGGGAAGCAGCTCCAGAAGATGGAACACTGATTGGAGAGATAGGAGAAGTGGGCACTACAGGAGATTGAGGGGGAGAAGGAGAGGCATACTGGATCAGCTGTGCTTGTCCCGGTGAGATTGGAGACCCAACACTTGGTCATTCTGAAGGTTGATCCTGTGTCTTTATAGGTTGAGTTGTCCATGTCTCAGGGCTTTGACTTTTGGTTATTTCAGCTGCTAATTTAGGCTCTTGTGTTGACTTAAGCTTTTTGGAAACAAAAATGATCTTAGGCTTGTGAGGCTTAGAAGGCGAAGGAACGTCACCTTTGTTTTTTGTTCAATTTTTTGCCTTCCTCTTCAACTCTGCTTGGTATTCAACCTTTGATCTTGTGATAAATTCTTTTAGGGTGATCCCTTTTGTTGCTAACCAATCATTGGTGTTAGCCAATATTGATTCAAATCTTTTTCTCAGCGAGGTCAACTCCTTTTGAGACCACTAAATTGGAGGGAGAAGGGAACCAACAACCTTTTCTGTCAGATACCTGTTGTTTATGATGTTCCCATCATCGACTAAACCAGAAGGGACCTCTACACGTCCGAGGTATTTTATCTGCTCTAGTGTGAGGCGGCAATAGTCCATTTTTCTTATTTCATTAGCCGTCCTCAGGTTCACCCAGATATCCTCAATCATGGGTTCATGGAACTGAGTCTTTCTTCTAATCTTCTCTCTGACTCCCCTGAAGTCAAATTTCTCCCATCTCTTGAATGGTTTGATGGTAACCATCTGCATTTCTATTTCCATAACCTTGGCTTTGGTTGATGTAGCAATTGAAAACCAGCCAATTTGGATAGGAAACTTGAAACTGGGTCTCTTAAGTTCCATCTGCTTCGTGTGCACGATAATCAGCTGTCGGCAAAGCTGCATTAAGACTAACCTGTCTGAAGAGAATTTGGGGAGCATATAAGGGTATCTTTGGTAGAAACCCACCCAAAGATAGTAAAACATAGGGAACTGGAGGAACATGCAGCCATAACCATTCACCACCGTCTAGGCCTCGTCTGATATTCTCTTCTGCTCCAGCTGAAGATCAAAGAGACACAAGAATACGATGAAGAAAGCGTCATTTACTCACCTGAAATGACGTGTTGACCTTTGAATCATCAGTTGTATATAATATGAGTAGATCGGGGTGGTCTTTCTATCTCCCTCTATTGTCAAACGCGAGAAAGATCGCATTGTGACAGCTATATAGACCAGGTACGAGGTCATGTAGAATTTGAAAGAGGTTTGTACCCTGGTCAGTTGTTCATGGATAGTGTTGTTGATCTGTTCCCCCCAAAAGATGGTTTGTTTACTTTGAAAGATGATCTTAATGAACGGATACATCTATTCATAGAATTGTGAAGAGGATGAGAGGCCCCGTACTCTGCTGAGGAGGGTGATTAAGTCACCAACTTCTTCGACAAAATCACTTTTGGAGAAGCTTTTCAGCCATCTAGAGAGATTGGTCCTCAGAGTCATTAGCCATTTATAATTCATGACCTTTTTTGCCCTTTCTGGGTCTTTGTCGTACTCCTTTTGTGCATTTTCAAAGTCAATTTAGGTTACTTCGGTGGCCGGCGGACACAAGAAAACTTTGTCGATAAAATTGGGGTTCAACCGAATTATCATGCCGCCACTGGCGTCTGAGACCGATTTGGTCTCTTTGTTGTAAAATCGTGCGCACTGGAAGACAAATTCTGCATGATGTGCTGCTACCGAAAAGGCGGCCACCAAGTGGATGTTGCTGTCAACAATTCTTTTTATCCTAGTGCTGGGATTTGTTGTCTTGGTTCACTCCAGGAATTCAGCCATGTCTACGTGGCCGATCTCGGTATATCGAATGTCATCGATATTTGAGGTGACTGATGTAGGTGGAAAGACGCCTTGGTATTTATATTTCATGCTCTTTACTTTTGAGGGAGATGCTTCTGTCATAGAAGACAGTCTTGATTAGATGGGAGCAGATGTACAGGGGCTTGCTGAAGGTGCTGCTGTCATGATTATAGATGAAAGAAGAGTGAGCGAGAGAGGGAGAGCACAATTTAAGTGACATGGGTTATTAGAAGTCACTTAAATAGGCTAGGTTTAGCAAAGGAGCATAAAATGAGGAAGAAAACGTGCAAAAGGGACAACTCAAAAAAAGTTTCGAGAGTTAGCTAAAAATTAAAGAAAAATGTAGGGGTGGCGAAAATCGCCGCCCTTGCATAAATTGAGAGAAATAGCAGAGGTGACATTTTTTGCTGCTCTTGCGAGTAGGATGCATGGGTGGCGATTTTTGCCGCCCTTGCAGGAAGAATGCAGGGGCGACATTTTTCGCCGCCCTTGCAAGAAAATAGCGGGGAGAATGCAGGGGCGGCGAAAATCGCCGCCCTTGTAGGAAAAAGCCTGAAAAATGCAGAGGCAACAAAAATCGTCGCCACTGCTCTTGACAAGGGGGGAGCGTGGAAAGGCAGCATTTTTCACCGCCTTTGCATGAAAGTTTTTCGAAGAAAAGACATGGGTGGCAAAAATGCCACCCGCATGAGGTCTTTGGCAGAAAAAATTGTGGATAAGAGGGAGAAGAAAAGAAATAAAACATAAACAATAAAACACTAAGCTAAAACCGAGAAAATAACTTAAAATAATCATAAAAATAAACCCTACCTGAGAAAATGTGCGTGCCACGAGGTCAGATCTGTGAGTTGGTACTTCAAACTATCAGTTGAGGCGCTCAGGTGCAAGAGGTAGGAGGAGAGGAGGAAGTAATGAGAAGAAAGAGGCTCAAATCAGAACATATAGGGTGAAAAACCCACCCCAATAGTCCACCGCATGTGACCATTAATGCCTCACATGGAAATCGAGGCGTGCAAGGGCGGTAAAAATTGCTGTCCTTGCATGTAGTCGGTCTCTTTGCAGGGGCGGCGAATTTTGCCGCCCTTGCAAGTCGGAGTGCAGGGGTGGCGATTTTTGCCACCCTTGCAGAAAACGTGTAGAGGTGGCAAAAATCGCCGCCCTTGCACAGAAAAAAAAGAGAAATGCAGAGGCAGCGTTTTTTGCCGCCCTTGCACAGAAAAGAAAAAGAGACCAACTCCGGAAAGAGAAAAAAGGGGAAGGAAAAACTTGACCTGGATGAGATAGTAACCACTCCTCATTCCAAGAACAAGACGAAAATGAATTATAAAATTCATATCGAAAAATGAACTTAGAGAGATAAAAGACGAAACGGACAAATTTCGTAGGGGGGTTGTTTTCAAAAATGAGCTAAGTTGATTTTAGAAACAACAGGTGTTTATCTATCCTTGAGTTACTGATGTCAGTCTGCACATAGCTGATGTTGGTCCCTGCATGGACGCTGATGTCAATTTTTTAATCGACATCGATCTCTGTGTTCTCCTTGTGAGTGATAACTTTTACCCACGAGCTCCTTTTAGGTCAAAACCCTATTCAAATCAACACAACCCTGCTCAGAATTCCTCAACCTCTTGAACTAATCTCTGTCTGTCATCTCCTCCATGAACACCAAGGCTTTTTAGTTCTTAAGTTTGTCAAAGATATATGTCTTCTACTTAAGAACATGCATTCCCCTCCTACATATGTGACCAAGCCTACAAAGCCACATCTCTGCAACAGAAGGTGAATCAATAATATAAGTAGATAGATAAATGATACCTACTTTCTTACCACCGTCTAATTCAAGTACATCTACTATGAGAGTTATTGTGCATCTCCCATCACCCTACTTTCCTGAAGAAATTAGACTCATCTCCAAGACTGAAACTTGCATGACCTTCTTCAACCCCTGTGTGTTATCTGTCTGTAATTTCAGCTTCACTTCTCCTTCATCAATAATTTGACAAGGCTCACCAACCCCTAAATAAGTCTCTCCAAAGTCTCCCAAGACATACCCATGAAAAGATGCTCTATTTTGAGCTGCATGGAAAGAGGCAACAAAATATGTGAACCAAGATTCTACTTTATCTAGAACATCCTGTGCAACATCACCTGCAACATCTGCTCTTCCTTTTTCTTTATACTGATCTTCTACCAACCAATAATCTTTATTTATTTATTCTTTCTTTCCATCAATCAGAATATTCATGCTATTCAGTTTCTCCATTCGTAGCTTACTTTCTTCTACCATTGCTATACTCCCACTCAATCTGAAACACCTGTGAGTGACCTGTAATCAACAAACACTAACCAGATCTGAAACCACCTGTTAGTCAACCCAACCAAAAGCTCTGATACCAACTGTTAGAATCTTACTCCACCAATAAGAGTATATATGATTACCTCTTGTATTAGCAACTAAACACAGAATTTAACTAAAATGATAAGTAACTAGAAATATGAAACAACACAGGAATATGAGAGACAATACACAATTGTATTAATAATCACTCAGAAGAAAATATAATAAAGAAGATGCCACTTCTTCTTCCACCTCAAAGGCTTGCCACACCTCAAGTACTTCTTCCCTCTCTCTCTTACGGTCCCAACAATCAACTCCAATACAGAATTGATGTTCACCTCCACCAGTCAGTAACACGCTGCCAGTACACCAAGCACACAACCGTACTCCAAGTAGATCTCCCTGCTCTTTACTTCCACCTGCAAATCACCAGACCTTACTCACCATTGTATATCTCCAAACATGGTCTTACACACCTGCTGACCAAGATCATACATACACAAAGAATCTTTCTGATTCTCCAAACCAACACCCACACTTGGTACTGTGGCACTAGAAGGAACACATTGTTTCTACGCTAAATTTTGCTTTCACATTCAAAAGATAGAGCGCATCGAAATCAGACATTGGAAGGTACTCCTCTTTGGCTGTGGAGGAATGACACCTGCGAAGAAAAAAAAACTAAACACAAAAAATGTTAGACAAGGAGACAGTGGGCTGTCAAGCAAAAGCTTGATCCCTGAAGTACGAAGACTTCCTTAAGGGATATCAACCCACTAATTAAAAATAGAATATTTGACTGAAGTAGAAATAATGAAAGACAGAATGAAAGAAATAAAAGACAAAAAGTAGAATGCATACCTGATATGCAGCAAACTACTCTGCACAGTCACCGGTGTCGGTCTCTGTGCCGACGTCAGTCAAGAAGGGTGCCGATGTCAGTTAAAGTACCGGCGTCGGTAGGGGTAATGACTGACGTCAGTCGGGGAAATAGCTTTAGGACAGGGTCTGGTCGGTTCTAGACAGGGTTTTAGGATTGCAGAAGGGTCTGAAGTTTTTGTCTGAGGGTTCGGGAAGCCGATTTAGGAGTCAGAGGGATTGTTTGGGAGTTTGTACAGGGATCTGGGTAGAGTTACAGACTATATTTTCTGTAGAGGGTGGATAGAGATGATACAGGTGGAAGTAAGGTCGGGGCTATGGTCTAACTCTAGATCGGGGTGGTAATATTAAATAAAAACAATAACCAAAAAATGAAATAAAAACATAGAACAAATGCTTACCTGTTATATGCTGAAGATAGAATAGGAGACATGATTGATGTTGCCGATGTGTTGCAAAAGTTCGATGTAGCAGGCCTCCAGCGAGATGACTAAAGTAGAATACCTGTATCAGAGAGAGAGAATACGAGAGATTGATTACAGATTGGTTGAATGCAAAAGTTGGTTGATCATTTGAATGAAGAGGTTGCTGATTGATACGAAGGAAGGTCCGATAATCGATCAAAAAATGGATTGGCAACCGAATGATGAATAACAGATAACGGATAACGGATCCTACGTTCAGGTCAAGAACGTAGTGTTAAGGATAACCGATGCTAGCAGGACTACCGATGTTGGCCAATTAGTGACCGATGTCAGTGACATTGGCTGGGTAGTGACCATCGTCGGTAGATGCAGAATGGGGACAGAGGCTAGCTTTAGCTTTTTGCTCATTTTTACATGCTGCCAGGGTCAAGGCTCATAGGAAAATGGTCGACAGGGGTTAAATAGGCATGGAAGAATAAAAATGGGGGTTAAGGGGAGGACGACAAGGGTTAGACACAATTTTGGTGTCTATATTTGCCCATTTTTGTCTTGTTGGTTGTTCTAGACGAACTGCAAGACAAAAATAAGAGTTGGTTGCCCCAAGTGTGGGATAAGGTTGATTTCATCTTGTTGGTTGTTCAAATGAACTGCAAGACAAAAATAGGAGGTGGATTGCCTCGATTATGGATGAGTTATTCCCCCTCAAAGCAGGAGTCGAGGGAAGGGAATCAAGAATCAGGTGCTGATTTGACAAAGAGTGGATGAAAAAGGGGTGAGGGTGAACGCTACAAAAGTCGTGATTGCACGCATACCACTTCACGAGATAGTTAGGTTAAATTGTCACAGGTCAAGGGCCAAGGAGTGCCAAAATTGAAATAATCGGGCCCCAACATTTAGTCATCTGCTGATCGGGTTATTCAATCTAAGCTGTAGCTCTAATGGGCCGTCGTGTTCCAGGTATCCCGGGCTCAGGAAGTGCTCCTAGAAACACAAAAAAGTCACAAGTAGTGCGGATCAACTGACTTGCGATCCTATACTTGTGAAGGTCAAAAATAGTTTGCACACAATTTTGCTAACCAGTCATGAGGTAGCATACAGGCAAAAAACACCAAGGCAACATTGTCTTGGAAGTGGTCGAAGTCGGAGGAGATAGACATGATCTCCAATAGTCATTGGTCGAGGTGGATGGATGGATGAAAGGATGTGGCTGAGCTAACCTCAAAAGACGTTATGTGATCTGAGTGCTGCCTACATAGCCCTTGTGTGAAGGGCCTCAGGCCAATGTAGTTCTCCCTAAAAGGGAGGAAGGGTCAAAGGGATGGAATTGGTCTTGGTCAAGGGCAAGGTCATGGTCAAAAGGAAGAAAGAAGGTTTGTTCATCAGAGAGACAAACAAACGAGGGTGGTTGAGCTAACCTCAGAAGACGTTGTGTCATCTGAGTGTTGCCTACATAGCCCCGGTCTTAGGGACTCAGACCAATGTAGTTCGAACAAAGAGTCCGAGTGGTAGACAGGTGGTGAAAGTGGTCAATAGACTGGTCTTGGTTAAGGTCGAGGTCGAGTGATGAAGGAGAAAAGAGGTTTTTCATCCCTAGCAATTTTCCATATTCGTGGTGGATGTATGCTAAAGATGAATTGAAGTCTATTTATGCTTCAGCAAGTATTGGTTTATGCTTAACATAAATTGCGTCTGGTCGATAGTTTCCATGTGTAGTGGTGGCCATAGAAACTAGTGAATAGGCTATGGGAGTGGCCTGAAAAGAGAGTTGAGTTGAGTTGATTAGGTTTAACAAGTGATGAAGTTGAATGTGATCAAAGTGTAGAAGAAGTGAAAGGCATATTGCTCTTTCATTGACAAGGAACAGAAGGAAAGCATAGATAGGGGTTATTAGAACCAAGAGCCCCATTCATGCATGACGTCGTTGACCATATGTTGTGTTAGAGAGGTAATTGAATCACTTTGACATTAAAGTGAGCTCGAAGTCCCTTGAGCAGGTGATAGGAGGAGGATAGGGTAACCCGTTTTAAAGTAGAGAT
Source organism: Torreya grandis (assembly GCA_037957365.1). Classification (NCBI taxonomy): domain Eukaryota; kingdom Viridiplantae; phylum Streptophyta; class Pinopsida; order Cupressales; family Taxaceae; genus Torreya; species Torreya grandis. Next base: position 98,408 of record JARHVA010000171.1, on the reverse strand, counting down.
AACTTTGCCCTTTTTATAGGAGACCCTAAGACAACTATAAGCCAAGTCCATGATTGATTTTTTTTTTGTTGTGCAGACTGATCAATGCGGGAAGTCTACTTAGAGATGTCATTTGCTTGGTGGTCATTTGTGAAGCTGATCAATGTAAGAAGCTTCTAAGAAAGATTGTTGTTTGTAGTAAGAGTTAGTCATAGCCATCCTTCGAGGGAGTGATCTATATTTTGCTTTATATATAAGGGCTTTGAATAGTTGTCCTTCGAGGGAGTAGTCTCTTAGCTACATCAATGATAGTACAGCTGTCCTTCGAGGGAGCAGTCTGCCTTTTGATTTGATTGTGTGACCTTGGATATTTTGACATTGTGATTTGTTTTGACAAAAATGTGAGTCACGGACAAGACTATAGAAGGTCAAGGGCTCCCTTTTATTAGGACAAAGCATCCATACTGTATAAAATGGGTATATAGGATTTGTTAAGGGGAGTAGGGTTGAAAGGAATGAGGACTAAGAGGATGGGGATTGCTCAAGGGACGAGCTCAAGGTAAATGTCAAGTGGATGAGTACTCGACTAACAGAAAAATGGTCGCAGATGCAACGCATCAAGAGGCTCAGGTTTTGGTCGTCCATCGAGAGAAGACAAATGATATGTCTCTAATCCATACTTGTGTGTGATAATGAAAGGTCCGAGCCAATTAGGGGAAAACTTGCCTCGTTTACTTCATTCCATATTGGTCACGTGCTGATTCTCTTTGAGGACGAGGTCTCTGATATTGAAATCTCGTTCTCATAGATTTTTGTCATAGGCTCGCTTGATGCGATGTTGATAGACATGGAGATGGTTGAGGGCAGCAAGGCGGTGTTCATCAAGTAACTCAAGTTGAGCTAAGTGATCTTGATGAAAGTCATTGTTAGAAAGAATGTCATGCAGAGAGATGTGGAGAGACAGGATCTATACTTCAAGAGGTAGGACAGCCTCTGTTTCGTACACGAGAGAAAAAGGGGTAGCACCCGTGGAGGTTCGAATGCTAGTGCGGTAGGCCCACAAAGCGAAGGGAATGTGAATATGCCAATCCCTTACAGTGTCACTGACCACCTTCATGAGAATTTTAGTCAAGATTTTGTTGGAAGCCTCGGCCTGCCCATTTGCTTGTGGGTAGTAAGGCGAAGAGAAACTGAGTTTGATGCCAAATGAGTCACAGAGTTTTTGGACGGTCTTATTTTTGAAGGACTTGCCATTATCGGTGATGATTTTATGAGGGACACCGAAGTGGCAGATGATGTGGGTGCTAATGAAGTCGACAATCTTGTCGACTTTTGTGGAGATGAGAGGAATGGCTTCCACCCACTTGGTGAAATACTTAGTGGCGGTGATGATGGATTGATGATGAAGAGATGAATGAGGGTTAATCTCACCGATGAGATCTAAGCCCCACTGAGAAAAAGGCCAGAAATATTGAGTGACTTGTAAGGCGTGACTAAGAAGATGAAGCAAGTTAGAGTGTTGTTGACACTTGATGCAACGCTGAACATAGTCGCTACAGTCTTGATGAAGGGTGGGCTAATAATAGCCCAGACGAAAAATGCGCTTGGCAAACAAATTCCCACTGAAATGTCTGCCACAAATCCCGTCGTGGACTTGCTTAATGGTTTGAGATGCTTCAATGGAGGTGAGACAGCGAAGAAGGAGGCCATCAAAGCCTCGCTTATAGAGAAGACCCCCTAGCATGGTATAGCGAGCAGTACGCTTGATAAAAGTTCACCGCGCATTGTTAGAGAGGTTGGGAGGAATGACAGACAAAGATAAGAAGTCCACAAGTTGTTAATACCAAACATCTCGTGGGCTAGAGTCTATGGTGTTGACATGATTAATGTTAAGAGAGATATAGGAAGGCAACGGCACATGATGCACCGTGACAAAAAGTTTGGATGCAGATGAGGAAGATGGGATATGAGAAGTGAGAGAAGCCATGGTGTCAGCAAACTTATTCGTGGATCGAGGAACAGTCTGCAAGAGGTAATGGTCAAAAGATGCAAGGAGAATGTCAGCACAATTTTTGTACCTTTGCAAAATTTCATTTTTATAGAGGTATGAACCATTGACCTGATTAACGACAAGCTGCGAGTCACCGAAGATGTTGATGGACTTGATGCTGAGAGAGAGGGTGGTCTGAAGTCCTAAAATTAAGGCCTCGTATTCAACCATATTATTGGTACAATTAAAGTCAAGCTTGGAAGACAAATGCATGGGCTCACCATCGAGTGGGATGAGAATGACTCCTGCACCCCCACCAAGTTGACATTTAGAGCCATCGAAGAACATGGTCATTTGGTAGGTAGTGTCATCGGTGAAAAGCGCAGCGATAGACTCGTCAGGGAACTCACACTGCGAAGGTTGATTGTTGGGAAGAGGGGCATTTGCCAGTTGATTAGTGATGGTTTGCCCCTTGATAAACTTCTGTTGGATGAATTCAAGGTCGAACTCAGCAAGCAGCATGAGCCACCGAGCCATACATTGATGTTGATATGGCTTGGAGTGCATAAATTTAAGAGGGTCGGTGTGAGTGATGACAAAGGTCTTGTGATTAAGAAGATAGTGGCGGAGCTTGGTAGTGGCAAAGACTAACACCAAACAGAGTTTCTCGATATGAGTATATTGAGTTTCATAGTCGACTAGTGTTCGACTGATATAGTAGACCGCTTGCTCATGGTGATGCTCATCGCGGTGCGCAATCATGGCACCTAACAAATGATTGGTGACAGAAATGTAAAGGTAGAAGGGTTGATCATCTTTAGGTGGAATGAGAACTGGTGGAGAGACCAGATAGCATTTAAGGGCTTCAAAATCCTCTTGACAGTCCTTATCCCATTTAAAGGTGACGTCCTTCTTAAAGAGGTGATGAAAAGGTTGGTAGCGGTCAGAAAGCTGTGAGATGAAACAACGAATGGACTGGAGCTTCCCTTGTAGACTGCGAAGCTGCTTGAGATTGGTCAGGGGTGGCATCTCGAGGATAGCGTGAATCTTGATGGGATCTATCTCGATGCCACGGAAAGAGATGATAAAGCCTAAGAGCTTGCCGGAGAGGACCCCAAAGACACATTTTTTGGGGTTAAGGTAGACATTGTATTGAAGAAGGCGAGAGAAGATGATTTTGAGAATGGTCAAATGGTCACGGCGAAGCTTGGACTTGTCGAGCAGGTCATCCACATAGTGATCCATGATTTTATGGAGGAGATCGTGAAAAATGTAAGTCATGGCACGCTGATAAGTGGCACCTATGTTCTTCAAGCTGAAAGGCATGACTCGATAGCAGAAAGTCCCCCATGGGGTAATGAAAGTGGTCTTGTGCTGATCTTTCAGAGCAATTAGGATTTGATTGTATCCTGAAAACCCATCCATGAGAGATAGCATCTCATGGCCGGCCGTGAGATCAACAAGCTGGTCAATGTTAGGAAGAGGAAAGTCATCTTTGGGACAGGCTAAGTTAAGGTCGTGATAGTCTGTACAGATCCAAATCCCCCCAGTTGCCTTGGTGACTGGGACAATGTTAGAGACCCACTGCAGGTAATCGATGGACTGGATGAAGGAGACAAAAAGGAGGTGCTGAAGCTCCTCTTTGACAAGGAGGGCAATGCGAGGATGCATCTTTCGAAGCTTTTGCCTAACAGGCTTAGCCTCTGGTTTGGTGACAATGTTATGGGTGGTGATGGTGGGATCGATGCCAGGCATGTCACGGTAGGTCTAGGCAAAGGCCTTGCTATGGTCAGAGAGAAATTGGGTGTAGTCAAGCTGCTCCTGAGCATCTAAAGATTGACCAATCTTTAAGACGTGAGGAACATCAGAAGAAGAGAGGTTGATGTCAATGGTTGATTCATTTAACATAACCTGGGTCTCAGAAGGGAGAGAGTGCTGGATGAAAGAGTCATCGGTGCCCATGTAGGAAAGAATGGCGTCATCGTCAACGCAGTGGACAGTGTGAATGGTCGCTGACTCAACTTCTATCATGCTGGGAAAAATGAGAGGGAGAGACCTGGACACCCCATTGAGCTAATAAGTCAAGGGTTCCAGGCGGATGGTATTTATGAAAAAAAAACTAAGAGGGATGGAAACCACTAACTCCATAGGTGAAGGAGGAGGGATGGGTGAGCCTGGAGGAGATTGGTCAATGGTTGGCTCGGGGCAAAGGTCTGTAGGGTCCTGAGTGGGGTCGTGATATCCCAGGCCATACCGTTTCTTGACATCATCATCATTGAGTGGTTTGATGGGCTGATGGGAGCCTTGCTCATAGCATCCGAAACCAAAACCCTTCCATGCACACCTATAAAGATAAGTGTGTGCAAAGGTGGGGTTGCCAAGAAACAAGAAGTCTAATGTGAAAGGTTGAGGTGAAGAAAGAGGATTGTAATTAGTAGGAGCTTGATCAAGCCCCCCATAGACAAGGTTGGTTTGGAGGTGAGGAGGACCATAAGGCACGATCATCCTGATTCGATGGTCGTAATTAGGGCTGTGATGAAGGCGTCCATACTCTTGGGGAGTTTGGAACATGTCTAAGGCCAGCAAGCGATACTCCCCCAATGAAAGTCTTTGGAAGATGTCTTCCATGGGGTCTGTGGTCATCGCTTGAAGGGGAGGTGTGAAGGTGACTGCCTATTGCAAATTGGTCGAAGCTTTCGCGAATGGAGGCAGTGTTAGGATTGATGGCTTGATAGGAATGAGGACGCCATTTGGATGGTAGGTGGTGTTACAAGTTTTGAAGGGTGAAGGGTCAGCGGGAATGATATGGACTTGCCCATCGTGCTCAAATTTCACACAATGGTGGAGGGTAGAGGGGACACAGGCCATGGCTCAGATCCAGGGTCGGCCCAGCAAGATGTTGTATTGAAACTCTCCTTCGATGATATAAAAGAGCTCTGAAATTGTGCGTGGATCAACGCAGATGTGAAGGATGACTGTGCCAATGGTTGTGGCAGTGGTGTCATTAAAAGAGCGCAAGATTGCATCAGTTTTGGAGACGCAATTCTTAGGAAGAGCCAACTGTTCAAAGGCATGGGTGGAGATAATGTTGATGTTGGCACCTCTGTCGATCATAACGTGTTTAATGCGTGTTCAATCAACATAGGTAGTGATGAAGAGGGCGGCATCTTGATCTTCCGTGTTGGATGTGGGAATCTCAGAATCATTGAATGTGATGGAGGCAATAGGGGCTAAAGAGTGGACAAGGGCAGCAAGTGGCTGGGGGTCCTCCGGTTGAACCTCCGCTACCTGTAGGGCTCTGATGAGGGCTTGACAATGTTGGGGCAAGGTTTGGATGAGGTCATAAAGGGACATCTTCACAGGTGTCTGGTGAAGCTGTTTCAACATGGAGTCATGGATTGGTCCGAAAGAAGAAGAAGAAGAGGAGGGTTGAGGTGTGCCAAGGATAAAAATCTTAGGCTTGGGTGGTTGAGGTGGCTAGACGAAAGGGTAGGTCCAAGGAATGGCAGCTTTTTCTTTCGCCTTGTCCTTTTATGACCTGGTGGTTATGTGAATGGCATTGATTTCAAAGATAGGCGGTGAAGAAGATAAAAGGGTCATGGTCTACTGATGAGATGTTGATGGGTTTGAAGAGGGCGGAGGGTTATGAGAGGGAGTTAGGGGTCGATCGAGAGTGTCTTCAAAGAGAAGAGTGTCTTTCTCTAGATGGCGGTGAATGACGGTCTTGAGGGCATAGCAAGTCTCGGTATCATGTCCTGGCGTACGATGATATAAGCAAATCTTCGTGTCATCGAACCAAGAGGGCTTAAACTCGAGAGGTTGGAAAGACCTGATAGGTGGAAGGGTTATGCTGGAAGTCTACAAAATTCAGTGCAAGATCAAAGAGTATGAGCCCACTAAAGGGTCCGTGCTCATTGATGTGTGCGATATTGGTGACTTTTGCTTGGGTGGAGTCGAAGGAGGCTTCTGTACCACCTTTTGGGTTGACGGTGTGGCGACAGGTGGAGACAGTACTTTCTTCATGGGAGGTACCACCTTTTTGAGAGAGGGTAGGCTAGCGGTAGGCAAAGGAAGCAAAAGAGGCAACTGGTTTTGATTAAAGGTCAGAGTGGGAAGGACTCTAGTCAGGGTCGAAGGATGGGGGCCCAAAATGGAGGGTAATGGTGACGAAGGAGGAGGCGTTCGCCTCTGTGGATTGGCAGTCTTCTGTGACTTGGGTTGAAGACTACTATTGGTCGAGGTCTAGTCTAGGTCCACTTTCATTTGTGGATGAGTGAGGGTAGAGACAGGGTGAACGCCAAGTGACTTGATAGGTTTAGATGGGGTAGATGCGGGTTTTGGTTTTGATGGGGTCGGTTGAGGTTTAGAAATGGGAGTCTGGTTTTTGTTGAGAGTCTTAGAAGATTTCACCATGGGAGGATTAGTAGCATGAGACGAGAAGGCACGGGCATGTTGAAGAGCTGTGAGATGCTCCCACAATCCCTGATGCTCCACTTTCCTTGAAGGGAGAAGTTTGAGTTTCTCCACTAATCAAGAAAATGGCTGAGAAGATGTTGGATGAGGTTTGGGTTTTTGAGAAGATGTGGACGATTGTGGGGTTGAAGATGCGACTGGTGTAGCGGTCTCAGACCCAAGGCATGATGAAGTCGTGATAGGTTCGTCTGTGGTTGGAGATGAAGGAGAGGCAGGTTCTTCACTGGGTGGAGAAGAAACCAGGGAATGAGGCTCCTCAAGCGGGTAAAGGGCAGGGATGATTGTGCCCTCCACTTGCGGTCGAGGAGTAGGAAGGGTTAGGTCCTCCATGGGCAACAAGAAGGAGGATGGTGAAATCGGCGGTGCTGGTAAGGTCGAGGCATCCTCCAAGATGAGAGAGGTTGATGGAGAACTAATCGGAGAAAGAGGTTCGTCCACATGTGATGGACTGATGGGTGGACTCACCTCTTGAAGTTGGTCGGGGATAAAGGGCGAGACCGTATTGACCGTTTGAATGTTGTGTTCATGAATGTTGTCAGTCAAGGTCTGGACATTGTTTTGAGTTGGTGGATGATTGGGGAATGGTTGCTTGAAGATGTCAATGCCCTAATTAGGTGGCACATTGGGATTGTCGAGGATGAGGTCACCCTTTTCCAGCATGTCTTGGATGATGTTTTTAAGGGTTTTACAGTTGCCCGTGTCATGGCCCTTAACACGGTGGTAGTTACAGAAGTCATTTTCCCTATACCACGCATTGATGGCGCATGAGGGATCAAATTGTGGAGGTGGTCAGATCTGGGGGAGATTGAGGACCCCTTGCTTGATGAGTTTTTCCAGCACAGACGTGTATGATTCTCTGAGTGGAGTATACTGTTGCTGTATGTATCTCTGCTGGAATTGGCAGGTGGCACTCTGGGACGTGGATGGCTCAGGCTGATTGGTTGAAGGGGAAGAGGAAGATCTAATGACCACAGTGTTTGCTGAAGCTTTAGATTTAGAATTGGATGAGGGAGGCTTAGAAGAGGGGTCATTGGTCTTGGAGTTGGGATTCTTGCTCCGCAACTTGACTTTATTCTCCTCGATGACACGTAACTCAAGTTTATGGGCCATCGTGAAGGCTTCGTCGAAGGTGCAGAAGGTCTGAACCCTCAAGGTGGAAGAAATATGTCTAGCGCAGGCTTGGGAGAAAAGTTCAATAAGTTCAGGTTGGGGTAAGGAAAAGGAGAGTTGATTGATGAGGCCTCTCCAACGAGCAATGAAATCAGCAATGGATTTGTCTTCGAATTGGAAAATAGAGTAGAGGTCTGTGATTGAGACCTTCTTGGTGATGTTGATAGAGAAATGGTCAAGGAAGAGCTGGGCTAGCTGAGTGAACGTGAAGAGGGAATGGCTGGCAAGGGAGCTGTACCAGTCAAGCGCAACACTTGAGAGAGACATAGGAAACGTGCGTAAAAGCAACGCATCGTCATGGGCAATAAGGTAACAGGCATGTTTGAATGCCCGTAAGTGTTGTTGTGGGTCTTCCTTGCTTTGAAAATGAGAAAACTTAGGAAGTTCCCACTGGCTGGGATATGGCCTGATCAGGACAGAAGGATGAATGGGCTCATTGCAAATTTGTTTGTATGAGAGAGTATTGCGTGAGCTGTAAATAGAGGTCTCTAGGCTAGACATCTTGTCTATCAGCATTTTGATGATATCTACTGATGGATTGGCGGGTGGAGCACACCCTAGATTGTAAGGCACTTGAAAGAGGCTAGAAGAGGCATACGATATAGTCAATTGTACCAGTAAGGGCGCAACGTATGGATGACTAGTCGTAGGGATAGAAGAGGAGACTAAGGATGGTTGGGTAGAAGGCATGGCTAGGCTCGATGTTGCCACGGGAGGTTGGTTAGTGGTAACATGGGCCAATGGATAGGTAGCCACCCTGGTGTTGATAGGGGCCAGTGTAGGCAGAATAGAGACGACCAAATTCTGAAAGGGGGTAGAGAGTGGTTGAGTGGGCTAAGGTTGATAGGGGGCCGAAACCCCGATGGAAGTGGGCCCAAAGATGGAGGGAAAGGCCACACTTGGATGGTTGGTCAAAGGCTGGTCATTGGTCGAGGCAATAGCTTGGGTGTCTAAAGGTTGAACTACAGACGTTGTTGATATGGCCGCAGTCTCGAGAAGAGAGGTCAGCATTCCATAAATTGGATTGCCCAAGGAGTCTTGCGTTTGACTATTCACGAGATAGTGCTACAAGGCTTTGATGTTGAGGTCCAAGAATCATGCAAAATCTTGGTCCCCTTCTGGGACAATAGGATTCTGGGTCGGGGATGGTCTAGTAGGAGTTCTTTCAGTCTCTGAGTGGAACTCCATTACAGGACTGGTTATGGATGGGGTAGACGGAAGCGGGTGATGCCTCGCGTGATCGACTAGAGTCTTGGCTTGACTACGAGTCAGAACTATTCAAGACAAGAAAGAACGTCCTCACAAGCTCAAATAAGCAGATAAGAACAAAAAAGATGAAGAACACAAGCAAATCCTAAAACCCTAGGAGTAAATATTTAGGATTATAGTGGCTTATGCCTTAGAATATGTGTAGAGGAAGATTGGCTTTTGAGTCGGGTCCTAGAAGAAGTAGTCTATGGATGGTTTTGGGTCAGTTATGGTGCTCAAGAAGTCTGTGTTAGGTTTCGTACATGGTCTGGTGCTAAGGAGCAAGCTCCCCTCACTTCACGAGTCTAGTGATAAGTTGGGCCCGCTTAGCCAAAATATACTTCCCCTAGAGATTAGACTCTGCCAGAGAACAGAGTGGGCTTTCCCCTTGGTGATGAAATCCAAGTAAGATCGCTAGGACGGGTAAGGTATCCGCTGGGGGATGAAATCCCAGTCGGGCCTTGTCTCAGGTAAGTTAAGATGTTTGTTTTGTGCAAGTGGTTTGGTCGTGTAACATCAAGTGGACTAGATTAATTCAATATGTGGTTATTAATTACTAAGTGTGGTCTAAGAAATGCAAACAAGCAGAAATGCAATGTAACGTATTTTAAGCCCCAAGTCAAAATGTTTATTCGTATGAAGACGAATGGAGAAAGGGTCGAAGAATATGAGTTTTGACTAGTCTAGAAGTGCAAGAAAGAAAATAAAAGTTCTTTTTAGTCCTGCTTATGATGTCGTTTAGAAGAGACGAAAGAGGCGAAAAGGAAGGAACCTAATGCACCTATATGAACAAAAGAAAGAAAGAACCCAAGGAAGGCCCTAGGGTCCCACCGGGCATGCTAGAATGTTTCTACACTAAATTTCACTTTCACATTCAAAAGATAAAAATGAGAAACTAAGAGATGGTTTAGGGTTAGAAGATACCCGGATGTAGTCGTGCGCACTGAAATCAGACGTTGGAAGGTACTCCTCTTTGGCTGTGGAGGAATGACACCTGTGAAGAAAAAGAGACTAAACACAAAAAATGTTAGACGAGGAGACGGTGGGCTGTCAAGCAAAAGCTTGATCCCTGAAGTACGAAGACTTCCTTAAGGGATATCAACCCACTAATTAAAAACAAAATATTTGACTGAAGTAGAAATAATGAAAGATAGAATGAAAGCAATAAAAGATAAAAAGTAGAATGTGTACTTGATATGCAGCAAACTACTCTGCACAGTCACCGGTGTCAGTCTCTATGCCGACGTCGGTCAAGAAGGGTGCCGACGTTGGTTAAAGTGTCGGCGTCAGTAGGGGTAATGACCGACATCGGTTGGGGCAATAGCTTTAGGACAGGGTCTGGTCGGGTTTGGACAGGGTTTTAGGATTGCAGAAGGGTCTAAAGTTTTTGTCTGAGGGTTCAAGAAGCCGGTTTAAGAGTCAGAGGGATTGTTTGGGAGTTTGTACAGGGATCTGGGCAGAGTTACAGACTATATTTTCTGTAGAGGGTGGATAGAGATGATACGGGTGGAATTAAGGTCGGGGCTATGGTCTAACTCTAGATCGGGGTGGTAATATTAAATAAAAACAATAACCAAAAAATGAAATAAAAACACAGAACAAATGCTTACATGTTATATGCTGAAGATAGAATAGGAGACATGATTGATGTTGCCAATGTGTTGCAGAAGTTCGATGTAGCAGACCTCCAGCGAGATGACTAAAGTAGAATACCTGTATCAGAGAGAGAGAGAATACGAGAGATTGATTACAGATTGGTTGAATGCAAAAGTTGGTTGATCGTTCGAATGAAGAGGTTGCTGATTGATACGAAGGAAGGTCTGATAACCGATTGAAAAATGGATTGGCAATCGAATGACGAATAATAAATAATGGATAATGGATAACGGATCCTACATTCGGGTCGAGAACGCAGTGTTAAGGATAACTGATGCCAGCAGGACTGCTGACATCGGCCAATTAGTGATCGACGTCGGTGATGTCGGCCAGATAGTGACCATCGTCAGCAGATGCAGAATGGGGACAGAGGCTAGCTTTAGCTTTTTGCTCATTTTTACATGCTACCAGGGTCAAGGCTCGTAGGAAAATGGTCGACAGGGGTTAAATAGGCATGGAGGAATAAAAATGGGGGTTAAGGGGAAGGACGACAAGGGTTAGACACAATTTCGGTGTCTACACACACCATTGCTCTCTTCTCTCTGAAAGAGCTTATTTTGCTCTCTTACTCTCTAGCACTAGTTTACAATACAACCCATGAGTCTATTATATAGATCTCATGCTTACAATAATTAGACTATCTTAATTACAATAATTAGACTCACAACTCTAAGACTATAATTAGCCTTTAACATGCAAACTAACAGTCCAAAAATAGACTCTCCAGAATCCGCATGTAAACTGCATGCTCACACACAAGTTGACGACATCGATTCCTCCTGACCGATGTCGATCGACTTGTAACCGACGTCGATTGCTTCTGCACTGCTATCTGACCGACGTCGGTTGCCCTGCAACTCATTCTGCAACTCTCTGCAACCTCTGCAGCCTCTGTAACTCCTCCTGTTTGCATCCTGGTGAAGCTTTTAGCTCCACAACCTAACACTTACAACCTCCAGTTACCTAGATAGTCTAGGCAACTAGGGGCTGCAAGTGCACTTTCTATAATGGTCAGGGGTGATAAACATAGGAAACAAACATATTCTCTATGATATCTTAGTCATGAAAATATCAAATCATTATAAACCACTAAAATATATTAGATAATTCAAAGATAACATATAAATCTTAAGACTAATTTTCATATATATTAATTACTCATTTTGTATGTACACATCAATATATTATGAAACACTAGAGGTGGAACATGTGACAAAAAGGGAACTTCAGGGGAAAGATTATGTGGCTCGATGAGGCCATTTATGTGTCTCATTGGTGGATATCATTGAGACATAGGACATTCAACCCACAGGTGCACCAATTTTCAACATAAGATGCAAGATTTGATAAATGAAAACACAATTTATGATACCACATTTATATAAGAGTCACATATACAACCTAATGGGAATGATAATTTAAAGATATTTAATGACTCTTTTCCTAATAATGAGGCATAATATACTACCTTTCAATCTCATGTGCATATGAACTATAATGCACATCCTTTTATAGTTTATTGTACTTATATAATTGTGGAAGAGCATCCTCTAGATGGGATTATTGGCACACTTCAGACTATATGCATAGAGAAACCTCTTATTACATATTAGGAACATGAAATTATTTAATATGAGGCATTATATATATATATATATATATATATATATATATATATATATATATATCAACAACTTATACACAATACCATGGTAGATAATGGTTCGAGTGAAAATATTTGCATCATGACACTTCTTACTAGTCTTGGATATACACAATTTGATTTCATGGATATAACAAAGACAATCAAAGGATTTTATGGACATTAATAACACCCTTTGGGATGCATTTTGCTACCTCTTTAGGTAGGCCTCACACTATTTGATACATTATTCAACATGTTATTAGGACATCCTTGGATATTGCATGTAGTACCATCTATAGTACACATATGTATGAAATATATACATGATAATAAGGTGGTCATATTTTAATGTATTTCATATGAATACCCTATTTGATAAGAAATTAATCCTCCTTCATACACACACACTCCTTTATCACTGTATCCATTTGTACAACATGTTAAGTTTCATTCTACTCAGATAGCTTATAAAAAGCTAGTGGAATTTCTTAGATAACTAGTAGTACAATGTGTATTACATCAGATATATATTCAGGACTCATGAGAGCCATTATCTATTCTATCATGTCCTATATTATTGTACAAATTTATTCATGTGTCCCTTGGTAAACACAAGGACATTCTACTACTATGGATGAAATTCCACATAATATTATGGTTCCTAGAATTGCACATCATATGCAAGATCATATGCTTGGTGATGTCCATGATGGATATGATATATCATGAGATTATTTTTCATATTTTAACATAGATACCCATGTTACTACTTGACCATGATGGGTAATACTAATCATGTTGGACATAAGACCTACATGTGAGCATCCCATTGATGGGATCATTGGTTATAATTGCATAATATTTAAAAACTCATAAAATAAAATAAAATAAAAATATTCAAAAATAAAACACCGAGACCTATGAATGACATGTATTTATTGTTTATATGACTTCTTATGATTTGTCATATGTAGTGTATTGTATATGTAGTTTTTATATACACATGAATTTCACAATATGCATTAATGAAATTCATGACATACAAGGAATTTATGACATGGACACACAAATGTAAGACTTTCCTATGCCCATGAGCTACTTTCCTACATTGGAAGAATGTTCTTAAAGGCGGTGTCTAGCTACTTTACATAGGTTTTATCATTTTATGACTATCTCTAGTTATCATAGTACACTACTTTACATTGATTATGCATGAATTTATCTTACTCATACTATTTAGAGTGCCATTTCACTCCATATTGTATTTTCCTATATGTGATTATGACATACATTGATTTTGTAGATACCATTTTATTTTTCTATGAATTATTGATGATGTTGCTTGTTATTTGAATTTATTTACTTTGCAACAATTGATTGTCCATTATGTTTGACTCTAATTTTTGGGTAGTATATTTTACACTGTGTGTGTGACATTTTATTGTGTGTCGTGTGTGTAACATTTTCTTGTACATTACATATGACCATGAGCCTTGTGTGATATTTTATTGTCTATTGAGTGTGGCCCTTTGAATTATGTGTCATTTGATTGTCCATTGTGTGTGACTCTTTGAATCTACTTTCTATGTGTGGATAAATCTAAGATTGTTCACTAAACTTATTGAGATTGTTGAGTTTGTCAATGTCTTGATCTACATCATGTATTCTCCTTCTCTTTTGTAGTATCATGATATAGTGTATATCATAATTTGTTTTTCATATTTATTACTTAGTCTTTGGATATTTATTTCTATGTTTATTTCTCATTGTGTTTCTCATTGATATATCTATCTATACATGACACTTTTATTCTTAGAACACATGTCTCATACACACTCAAATTCTTTATTATTACAATGATGAAAATTTCCTCACATGTTATTAAATAATTTACACTACTTACATATTTTATATATTACATAATGCATTTAAATGTTATGTTTTGAGATAATTAAAATTCACATGTTGCATTGCTCACCTCAAAAAGAAGGCACATATAATGGCTTTTCATAGAGATTAAGCCTTCAAAATTATGAAAAATAAGATTTTGGGCACATATTATTTCAAAATGTTACATGTTTTTATTAAGAATATGATATATTTAATTCAAATGGGGGGAATATATGCATCATGAGTCATAGATTTCATAGAGATATTTAACATATGTTATCAAACAAATACGCAAATTATAGGACTTAAGTTACACATGTTATTATAGTGGAGGCATATGTGTAGCATATATTCATAGTTTCATAGATATCATGATATTGGCATAGGTTATATGACATAACTTACTCATAGTACTACATGTAATGGTAACTCATGGAATTCTCTATTTTGTATTACTCATATTTATTTCAAAAATAAAATATACTCAAGAATTACTTAAGCATTACTAAGATTTAATCATACAATTTATGTGGTGGATGATTCCATTTTTTTAGGAACCCATAATGGATTCTATTTTTACATAGAGATATTGAGTTGTTTAGGGTTGCAGTTGGGCATAACCTGACTTCTAGGCACTTATCAGATTTTAGGAACCCATAATGGATCATGCTTTTATGCTTGTATTGAGTTGTGTGGGGTTGACTTTAGGCATGGATTAACTTCTAGGCACTTTTCTATTTACAATGAGGCTTGAGGCATATGCAACTCAACCCATGGTTTTACACAACATCTCATATGGGGCATGATCACCCCATTTTCTATTGTCTTCAAAACACACATCTCTGGAATATGTCTTGGTTCACATGGATACATGTGTATTCATTCCCTAATATTTTATTTCACATATGTTCAATGTTTTAACTTTCAAATTTCATATCATGAGCAAAAATTCATTTCTCATTGAAGGTTTGCATGGAGTAAGGCACAACACATAGTACATACTTGGGAAACATCTATCATGGTTATTTTTGTGTATCACCTTCTATTATTTTACTCTAATAATTTCATTACTAGAATAAAATGGAGTAAATGTAGACACTCTTATTTGGTAATAGAGACTTGAAAATGTGTAATTTGACCAAATCTAGACTTACTTTAGGAAAATAATAGTTAGTGCTTACAGTTTTGAGTAACTTTAATGTAATATGTGATACAATATATAATTGTGGGAGATAATATTATATGTGTGTTGTGATTTATAACAACCTGCATATAAAGGAATTATATGGTTATTAAGAGAGATATTCTAAGGATAATTTGGGGGGATTGAGATAGTACATATCTCATAGTATTTAGGAGATCATCAAACTATTTACATGTACTCCCATTCATTGAATAAGATAACAAAGATTATTGTGTTTAATTCTTCAATCTTTGACCAAATTATTATTTGGTATCATAGCAGACATAAAGACCCAAGATATTGTATGTGGGGAGAACCATTATTGTTCTTGATTGCCTTAGCTGATGAGAAAGGATAATTATGAGAGTTTTTTCAACATAAATTAATTACATAGATTTTAAGGTTTTCTTGTATTTTTGTAAGGTAGCTTTGTGATTCTTAAGATATATGGGTACTATTTAATGATCTTGATACTATGAGGATAATGCATTGATAGATACCATGCGATCAACATTTATATGACATCTACTTGTCAATTTTATGAATGTTTTGTCAATCCATGTTATATTATGATGCATATAGTTATATGATCTATTTTTAATGTCATTCAAATGTATAATTTGTCTATGCATAGATTTATATGCCCTTGAATCTAACATAAAATACAAATGTAACTACTCAAATTTATGTGCAAGCAGAGATACAAACTGCATGGATTTTCTATAAATGCATTTGTAACCATGTGCTTCCCTCCAATGCCAAGGTACAGGTATGTTATGTCATAATTGTCTTGAATATCTAGTCATAATTGACAGGTACTTATGGCAAGTTAAAGAGTATATGCTTATCCATTTTACAAGTTTCATGTTGATGCTACCATCTTATTTCATTTCATGTCTTAAAATATCTCCCAATTCCTCTTTAGGTTATAATCAATCATATTCATGGTGATAATGTTTTATGGCCCAGACAAATTCATAATATTAGATGAGATTTTTAGTTTTTTTACTGCCAACTATTTTATTCCACAACTTTTTCCTCCATGCGCTCAACAATGTTAATGTGTTCCTCAAAATAGGTACTTCAAATATGGTGATCAAAACCCTAATCCTTTGCAATCAAGCTCAAATTTTGAGTCATCTCTTCCAAAGTCTATGGTTTTGACATAGTCAATAGTTAATATTTTATTATTGTTTAATTATAGCTTTTATATTTTAAGGTTATATTTAGTTCTTTATAGTTTATTTGTCAATAAATGGTTATCTCTTGACAAGTCAAATAAGTTTTACTTTTAAATACTAAAAGTTATAGCTTTTATTGTTATAGTATTATGTTTAGTTTTATTATTATTGTCACAGTTTGTCAAAATTTAAATAAGTGTCAAATTTTATTATCAGTAGTCATATTTAGTATTAAAAGTTATGTTAGAGTCAATTTTATATATCATAAGTATCTATAGTCATTTTTGTATATTCATGTGTATTATCAATTTAGATAAAATATGATTGATGATTTTCACATTGTAATAGATGTATTATCGATTGAAATTAACATTCAATTGATGCAATGACAACTAATTAAACCAAATTCATTAAAGCTAAAGGAAGTATGTAGTGGCAATGGATATTGTTTATGTTGTTCATGATCGAGTGACAATGATCAACGATATAGGCTACAAGAGAAGACAATGAGGAAGTAATATATATATATATATATATGGTGTGAAAAATTAAATTATTGTAATTAGTATTTTCCCTTGCTATAATGACAATGTGGAGATCTAGACCACATGAACTATGGCATGAAGTGTTCTTGACATCTTGATTGGTTTGGTTGATGTGTTTCATGAGTTGGTTGATGGGTCCTAATTCATGAAGCATGCATTCGCATAAATAAGTTGATGGGTCCTTGTTCATGAATGATGTAGCTCCCATAATTAATGTGAGTGTCAATACCATTTGTAAGCTCCAGAGTAGCATGCTACTTAGTAGTAAAGTGATGTTTTCTCTCCATGTTCGCACTAAGATGGGGAATGTTAGGATAATATTAGTCAGTGTTTACATTTGTGAGTTACTAAATGTAATATTTATGATAAATTATATAATTTTAGGAGATAATATTGTATGTGTGTTGTGAGTTATAACAACTCATGTATAGAGGAATTCTAAGGTTATTAGGAGATATATTCTAGGGATGATTTGGGGGGGTTGAGATGATACATATCTCCTAATCATTAGGAGATCATCAAACTATCTATATTTACTCTTGCTCCTTGAATAAGATAACGAAAATTATTGTGTTTAATTTGTTCAAATTTTTACCAAATTATTAACCTGTTCGACTTATGCTTACGTACATGAATCTTATTTGCCATTCTTCATAGCCATACTATCATATATGGTTCTAACCCTTCCAAATTATGATTATTGTTACATAGGATATTCCCTAGTCTATGCACAGTCAACTTATTATCATTCTTAGATTGTCTCATGACTTCAAGTATCTAGTCTATGCCTCTAAGATAGGTCTACTATTGCAGACATCCATTTAGCGTAGAGTTGTCCCCGAACCCTTTAACGACTAGTTTTCTAAATTCAAAATGTTCATTAGAGTTAGCCCAAATGTTTCACATGTTGGTTCAAAGGAAATAACCAAAATAATAAACTATATAATCAAATCAAACCTAAACATTTATCATCTAACAAAAATCTATCAAACTATCAATGGAAATCACTCTACACATTGAAAAAAACTACTCAAAATATTTCAAATTTAAAACCGCTCAATAAAAATATCTATCCATATATAAATACTTTCGTAATAAAAAACACAAAATATTAATAAATAAAAATATAAATATTTTAATTACTATTTGAAAATATAAATATTTTAATCACCATTTAAACTAATAACCACGTGCTAGTAATTGCTTGCCCTGACATGATCTCTAATTTATAAAAGAAATTTCTATCGTGTGTTCCCCACCATTTATGTTGACTCTTGACTTTTTCTCCTCTGCCACCGCACCACCGCCCACGTTTCAAACACTCAAACGGATTTTATATAAAATTTTGATTTTGAAAATATGATATCTTCACCGAATTTTGATTCCATAAATATTTTATATTTATTTATTAAAAAAAAATATAGGCGTGCATTATTCTTTTGCCGACCATTCTCTTCGATGTCCCTGTCAACTTAATAACCGCTTGCTTTCGGTGTAATCAATTGCGTGGCCTGACATGATTTTTCTTAAATTTCGTGGCATAATTTATTTGTTTTCTTAAATTTTTCTCCTCCGCCACCGCCCACGACTCCAACGGATTTTATATTCAATTTTGATTTTTAAAATATAATCTCTTCACCAGATTTTGATTCCATAAATATTTTATATTTATTTATTAAACAAATATATACCCAGCTGACTTATTGAAAGTGCTAACGTGAGACCTGACGACTCTAGCAGAAATGGTGGAACATGTCGGCCATTGCCATTAAGTACAACTCATAAATATCAATTTTGAATACATTTCTCGAGTACCCATCCGTTCATTTCTCCTCTTCTCTAGTAATAAGATCTAGCACATCCAAAGTCCACATCCATCTGTTTCCTTTCATTCAGTTAAGCTCACTTCAATGGCTGCGGCATCCTCTTCTACTGCTTTTAATGAAATTACACCACTGCAAGGCAACTCTCTCTCAAAAAGGCTGCATTATGATGATGTTTTCATTAATCACCACCGTGGCCATGTAGATTTTTTAAAAAAAATCACACCCAAATATATGCAATATTCATAATACAGAAGAAATAAGAATTGCAAAAATAAAAAATACTTCTTCAAAAACTTGGAATCATTCTCCTTCTTCTTGAAAATAAAGATCAATTACAATGTATTAATAGAATTGCATGTGAACATGTTTTTCTAATTATTGAATAAAATATTTTAAATTTATCTAAATAATAATTTGCATGTAATATCAACTAAAACTAACTCTAGCCTTTCTAAGGCTTTATTTTTTCTAAAAATATATTAACTAAAAATTAACTGTCTAAATTTAGCTCCACAAAAACTGTTCATGCAAACTAAATTTACACTAATAGTCTAAAAATAAAATTGAGTGAACTGCACTTCAGCATCACTTTTCAACATACTCCCCCTTGATGCTGAGCGAGCTCACAATTTGATCTCTGAGTGTCAAAAATTGATCTGTTGCAACTGATTTCATGAAGATATCTGCCAACTGTTCTTTAGTGTTGATGTATTTCAATTCTACTACCTTCATCTGCATTAAATATTGGATAAAATGATGCTTTAAATCAAAATATTTTGCCCTGCTATGATGGACTGGATTCTTGGCCAATTTAATAGCACTAATGTTATCACAAAAAATAACTGTGGACTGAACTTGAATCTCTCCAATTTCTTCAAGAAGTTTTCTAAGCCATATGCTTGTGTACCTGCTGAAGTGACAGCAACATACTCTACGTTTGTAGAAGAAAGGGAAACTATACTTTGCTTCTTTGAGGTCCAAGTAATCAAACTAGATCCAAAAGAAAAACAATTCCCAGATGTTAACTTTCGATCATTCAAACTACCTCCCCAATCAAAATCACTAAAACCAACAAGATTGAACCTTTTAGAAGTGTAGTAATGAATACCAAAATCTAGAGTGCCTTTCACATACCTTAAAATTCTCTTCGCTGTCTTCATATGTATTTCTGATGGCTCTGCCATGTACCTTGAAACAAGTGAAATTGAATAAGCAAATCAGGACTTGTATGAGTTAGAAACATTAAGCTTCCAACAATACTTCTATAGGTTGTCTCATCAACTCTTTTAGCATCATCATCTCTACACAACACAACTCCATGAACACTTGGAGTGGAGACTGGTGTACAATCAGCCATATCAAATTTCTTCAACATATCTTTAGCATACTTTCTTTGACAAATAAAAATTTTATTCTCCCTTTGATAAACCTCTATTCCTAAAAAATATTTCATGAGGCCTAAATCTTTCATCTCAAATTCATTCATCATGGAAACTTTGAATTCATCATTCATCATAGAACTGCTACCCATATACAACAAGTCATCAACATACAAACTTACAATTAAAATATCATTGACTTCTTATTTGTAGTAAAGGGTAGGTTCACTCTTACTTCTTTGAAATCCATTCTCTTGAAAATATCCATCAATCCTAGCATACCATGCTCTTAGTGCTTGTTTGAGGCCATACAAAGCCTTCTTTAACTTGTAGACATGATTTTCTTTTCCTTGCACTTCAAAACCTTATGGCTGTTCCACATATACTTCTTCTTCTAAGTACCCATTCAAGAAGACACTTTTCACATCCACATGATGGATGCTCCAATTCTTTTGAGCTACTAATAAAATCAGCATTCTAATGGTCTCTTATTTTTCTACTGGTGCAAATGTCTCTTCATAATCAATGTCATACTTCTGTGTGAAGCCTTTAGCAACTAATCTTGCCTTATGCCTTTCAACACTTCCATCACTGTTACACTTAGTCTTGTAGACCCATTTGGTGCCAATATTCTTCTTGTCATGTGGAAACTTTGTAAGCTCCCAAGTTTTATTCCTGTGAATAGAATCCATCTTTTCTTTCATTGCTTGCATCCAAACTTCATTAGTTTATGCATCTTCAAAACACGATGGTTCAAAATTAGCATTGGTAAGTAAAGCAAAATTTAGTGTCTCACCTCTTGGATTTTCTTCATGTGCTTGATTTGAACTCCTTTGATAAATGTCACTCAATCTTCTTACCTTCCTTGTAGAACGAGGACTTGAATATGGACTTACACTTGGAATTGAACAACTAGATGAGGGGTTACGTGGTGGATTTGTAGCACTTGGAATAGAAATATTAGTGGGCTGCCCATGATCAATATCATCCATAATAACTTCATTTAGAATATATTTTGACTTCTCCATATGGCCTTTTTGATGACCATAAACTCCCCCTTCATCAAAAATCACATCTCTTGACACAATAAGGCTATTAGTGAGAGGATTATATAACTTGTAAACCTTACTTTCCTCACTATATCCAATAAAAATACATGACTCACTTTTGGGATCTAACTTTTGCCTCTTTTGATCAGGAACATGAACATAGGCTAAGCAACCAAAAACTTTAAAATAATTAACATTTGGTTTTTTCTCATACCAGGCTTCATACGGAGTCATCTTGTCAAGTGCACTAGTGGGACTTCGATTGAAAATATATACTGCTGTAGTAACTACATTTCCCTAAAAAGAATTGTTTAATCCCTTTTTTTTAGCATGCTTTGTGCCATCTCCACCACTGTACATGATCCAAAACTTAGAAGTTCTGGTTGACGAATATTTTAATAGCACATAATTAACACAATAATAATGGATTCTCTAAGAAGAGACGTCATATTACTTAACAACCGCAATACAAATATAGGCTTATCTCTGAAAAGAGATGTTTTGCAAAACATACGCTTATCTCTGAGAAGAGATGTCTGCCTTCCCCTTTCGAGTTACAATACATTTATACATATTTTTGAAAACAACCTCAGGAGATTGCGTGGCTCAAGGAATTAACGGGTGACGATTTAACGTCCCAGCATTAAAACAATACAACGCTCACATTAAACAATATAACGCTCGAGGACATACGTCCCAACATTAAAACAATACAACACTCAAGGACATAATCACTCAAGGACATAACGACTCGAGGAAAAGACTGTCACTGAAAATACAAAATGAGAACAATACAAAATTTGAGGAATTAACTGTCACCGAATGGTCACCTCGAGGAATTAGCTGTCACCCGAATGGTCACCCAAATTGTTGCCTGAATCATTCCTCCCTCCTTGAAAAGCAATGGTCCCCATTGTGTCACCGTTCCCCATCAGGTGTGGTAGTTGTGTCTTGATTTGATTCTCGACGCACACTTGGAAGGGGCTATGGTTTATGGAACTGTGTGGGGCCCGATTGTTCACCATTTCTGTCTAACCATCAGTCTATGGATGGAAGGATGTGAACTTCTTTAGCACGGTATCTATTTGCTTCTATTGTTGTGTTGTCAGGGCTGTAACATTGGCCCTTTTGGATTCTTGTGGCTTGACCACCATGAAAACAAATTTCTTGGCGCTAAGTAGAGAGATAGATGTGGAAGGTGGTACTTTTAGTACCCTGTAGCACCATGTTCCAAGAGTGAGAGCGATCCATCTAGTTCTTGATTCGTATATACCATGTCAATCATACATGAATGGCTGACCAAAGCGTACATCACAAACATCTAGATTGACCACATCACATAAGACCTCATCTTGGAAAGGTTGTATTGCATATGAGAGAAGACAATGGTGGGTGACACGGTAGTCTCTCCTTGGGCTCAACCATCCAATACTGCATGGTTTTGGGTGAGGCTTCATGGATAGATTTAGGCTTTTCACAACATTAGTAGAGATTAGATTCTTTTGAATTTTGCTATCAAGAATGAAATGCAGAGGCTTACCTTTCACCCATAACTTAGAGTGAAACAACCTTTTCTTGTCATCTAGCATCTCGTCGTGTGTCTGTGATGAAGCTACAATGGCTTCAAGATCAGCATCTATAATTTATTCTTCAACCTCTTTGACTGTAGGGTCTGTATGAGGTAGAGCAATAGATGTTGAGGATGGTGACTTAGAAAGCAGTGATTTGATAGCTCAACATTCTTCTTTGGAGTGAGTTCCATATTTGTGATAACCACACCACTTCCCGGTCTTTCCTTCCTTTTACTTCCAATTTTGGCCTCGTGTTTGACCTTCTTTATCACTTTTCTATTTTGAAGACTGATTCTTTATATCCATTCTTCCATGCTTCTGCTCAATCTTTACTGCGAACTTGTATGCCTCACCGATGGTTTCCAAATTGAAGAGTTCCATTTCCCCCCAGATGTACCATTATAGTCCACCATGATATTTGAGAGTTTTATGTTTCTCACTTTCTTGAATGCCCAGTCTTGCAGACAAAGAATGAAAA
The DNA here is from genome assembly GCA_037957365.1 of Torreya grandis. Classification (NCBI taxonomy): domain Eukaryota; kingdom Viridiplantae; phylum Streptophyta; class Pinopsida; order Cupressales; family Taxaceae; genus Torreya; species Torreya grandis. Next base: position 75,145 of record JARHVA010000171.1, on the reverse strand, counting down.
GTGTCTGTGTAATCTTGCATAGATTGGTCCTTGCCTTGGTGAAGTTGTTGCCACTATATGTATAGATCATCATACGCACCGATGGGATAGTATTCTTCTTTTACTGCTTTCATAAAATCATCCCAGGTGGGTTCCACCCCAAGGCCAATGATATCCGTACTGAACCTCTTTTTGTACACTTCCCACCAATTTTTCATGGGCAATGATGATTTTAAAAGAGCAAAAGTGATCTTTTCTCCATCGGTGAACTTATTTACAGAGAAGTAGGACGAGAGTTGATCTAACCAATTTTCCACTGCATCAGCATTGATTTTGCCTTCAAATGTGAGAATATCAAAATTTACCTAAACCTTGAAGGGTGTTGGGGCACTGAAAGGAAGCTCCCTCGATGAGGAGCCTGAATGTGTAGTCGTGGAGCCAAAATTTCCCATCGAAAGTGTTTGAAGAATTTGAGCAAATTGTTGGAGCATGTACGCTTGTTGCTGTTAGAGGGCTTCATTTACCATTTCCTTGAAAAGATTAGATGTCTCGGTATCGTCCACCATTTGAGGTCATTTGGGGTGCACAGGTGGAGCGTTTGGAAGCTTTGTCGCTTCCCACCCAAGTTTCCTGTATCCTGAGCTCATCCTCAAGAACATACACTCTCAAGACAAATTGCTCTGATACCAATAGAAGACTGGCCATCATGCCAAAAGCTCTGGAGTGATTTGGGTCCTCTTCTAGACCACTATATGGCCAGTTTGAGGACACCCAAGGTGATTCCCAATCAGAACATGTGGCAAGTAGTCTGGTAACCAGGAGGCACATAGATGAATCGTGTATCAATGCGAATCAGGCCCACCAGCTTTCATGGGACTCAACCTCGAGACCTAGCTCTGATACCAATAGAAGACTGGCCATTATGCCAAAAGCTTCAGAGTGATTTGGGTCCTCTTCCAAATCCCTATATGGCCAGCTATGAAGCACTCGAGGTGATTCCCAGTCAGACACGTGGCATGTGATGATCTCCTCAGCGGGGAGACGTATCCCTGAGAAGGGATGTGGATCATGCCCACCAGCTTCCATGGGTCTCGACCTCGAGACCTAGCTCTGATACCACTAATCCAAAACTTAGAAGTTCTGGTTGAAGAATATTTCAATAGCATAGAAATAACACAATAACAATGGATTCTCTGAGAAGAGACGTCATATTACTTAACAACCACAATACAAATATAGGCTTATCTCTGAAAAGAGATGTTTTGCAAAACATATGCTTATCTCTGAGAAGAGATGTCTGCCTTCCCCTTTCGAGTTACAATGCATTTATACATATTTTTGAAAATAACTTCTAGAGATTGTGTGGCTCGAGGAATTAACAGGTGATGATTTAACATCCCACCATTAAAACAATACAACGCTCACATTAAACAATACAACACTCGAGGACATACGTCCTAGCATTAAAATAATACAACGCTCGAGGACATAATCGCTTGAGGACATAACGGCTTAAGGAAAATACTATCACCGACAATACAAAATGAGAACAATACACAATTCAAGGAATTAATTGTCACCAAATGGTCACCTCGAGGAATTAGCTGTCACCTGAATGGTCACCCAAATTGTTTCCCGAATTAGTACGATTCTTCCTTTCAGCTACACCATTTTGTCGAGGTGTGTATGCAGTGGTGAGTTGTCTTCTGATGCCATGCATATCACAATACCTTGAAAGGCTTTTAAACCAAATTCTCCTCCATGATCAGTCCTTAAGCATTTGATTTTGCACCCTTTGTCATTTTCTACAAGGGCTCTAAACCTCTTGAATGTCTCAAGAGCTTCACCTTTGGTCTTTAAAAAATAAACCCAACATTGTCATGAGTAATCATCAATAAAAGTAATGAAATATGATGACTTACCCAAACTCTTTGTCTGCATAAGACCAAAAATGTTTGAATGATGTAATTGGAGTGGATAATGGGCCCTCCATGCATTGCCTTTTAGAAATTTCTCTTACATGTTTTCCTTTAGCACATCCTTCACAAAATTCCTTATGCTCTTCAACCTTAGGCAAACTAGAAACTAATGTTTTTGATGTTAGATCTTCAAATTATGAAAATTTAAATGCCCATACCTGAGATGCCACAACCAACTTGTATCCTCATATGCCATATTGACAAGGTTATTGTTATGTTCACCAAACTTCAATGGGAACATCCTATTCTTTGTCATAGGCACAACTGTTACTACCCTATTTCCTTGATTCTTATCATAAATTATACATTATTGATTTTCAAATACAACTTTATAATTCTTCTCACATAATTGTCCAACACTCAACAAAATATGCTTTAACTTTGGAGTGTAATAATTGTCTTTAACACTCTTCATACCTTATTTTGTATGGACTTCCATAGCTCCTTTTGCAGCAACCTCCAATGATTTGTCATCACCAAGCTTGATCTTGGATTTAAAATTTTCATCCATTATAGAAAAAAAATTTTCATTCCCTGACATGTAGTTAGAACATCCCAAATCTAAATATCAAACATCTTTAGAAACATTTTCAGCTTTTTCATAAGATAAAAATAAATTATCTGGAGGATTCTCATCACCTTCTTGAGTATAATGAACGCTTTTATGATTATTACCTTCTTTTAATCTACACTCATAATTAAAGTGGCCATACCTATTATAATGAGAACACTAGATATTTTTTTTTATCAAATCGGCCTCTACCTCTTCCTCTGAAACCACCTCTTCCTCAAAAACTACCTCTGCCTCTATTTCCTCTTGAGTAATTTTGATTTTGGCCTCTACCTTGGCCTTGATTACTTTTGATGCTACTATTGGCATCTTCATTCTTTATGATTTGTAATTTGGAGGATTTCTCATCACTTTCCCCAAATGAATCTCTCAATCTTTCTTCATGAGACATCAAAGATCCAACTGGATGATCAAATTGAAGGGTAGACAAATTCTTGCTTTTTTCAATGATTATGGCAACATGGTTCCACCTCGGTGTGAGAGTCCTCAACACCTTTTTGATCACAACCTCATTGTTCACAATTTCACCAAGTGTAGCCATCTTATTGACCACATTTTTTACTCTGACACAATAGGTACTCACACTTTCAGCTTCTTACATCTTCAAATTCTCGAATTCTCTCTTCAATGTCTGTAACTTGACAACTTTGACATGATCACTACCTTGGTAAGCTTCTTTTAGAGTTTTCCAAGCATCCTCTATTGTCTTTGATCCTACAATTCATGGAAATAGGCTCTTATCTAGAGCTATTTGAATATGGAATAAGGCTTGAGCATTCTTCTTCTTAGCCTCCTTCGCTATTTTATCATTTGCTGTGAGGGCATTCCAATCAGCTGGCTCTGCATAACCTGATTCAATAATCTCCCACAAATCTTTTCTTATAAAAAAAGTCATCATTTTGATACACCAATAATCATACTCATTTAGATCAAATTCTGGAATGGGCAAGGAGTTATAATTTGACATGATAAATTTTTAGCAAAATTCCAACTACTAAATATTTAACCCAAAAGAAAAATACCTGTTCTGATACCAGATGTATAATTTAAAAAAAAATTACACCCAAATATATGCAATATTTATAATATAGAAGAAATAAAAATTGCAAAAATAAAAAATACTTCTTCTTCAAAAACTTGGAATCATTATCCTTCTTCTTGAAAATAAAGATCAATTACAATGTATTAATAGAATTGCATGTGAACATGCTTTTCTAATTATTGAATAAAATATTTTAAATTTATCTAAATAATAATTTGCATGTAATATCAACTAAAACTAACTCTAGCCTTTCTAAGGCTTCATTTTTTCTAAAAATATATTAACTAAAAATTAACTAACTGTCTAAATTTAGCTCCACAAAAACAGTTCATGCGAACTAAATTTACATGTTGATGATTTAAAATTGTGCTTTATTCTAATCACCAACAATGGGAAGTTTCAAGATGTGGGATTTGTGACTTGAAACAACCTCCAGATTTTTAAGAAGCTGGTTCTTCTCTATATTAAGTATATATTGGGAAAATTGATAGGAATTTTAACAGAAACACAAATGCAAGAAAGAAAATCTAATCTATGGTGATGTGCCTGAAGGTAATTCAACCTTAATCCTGAGCACAGTGAGACTATATGTAAGATTCATTTACATTTAATAACAAACCAGTGCATGATCAATGTAAAAGATGGAAACAATAGAAACAGAGGCTCACAGCATAGACTACTTTTGTAGTGATACAGAAAATGTCAACAAAGGCATAGGGTTTAATCTTCTTATTTGAATTTTTCAATCACATAAGATGAATACAAACACGCACAATTATATAAAATTTTCAACTCAAGAAAATGAGACAAAAACAAATGACATTTCTAATCACAGCTCTAGAAAGTCTAAACTCTTTACAATAATTCTCTCTCAAAATTCTCTCTGGTAATTGATGATTCTTCCTTCTAGTGATCTCTGCACCCTTATTTATAGCCTTGGATTCACTCTGGATTGTCTGCTTGTTCCCAATCTAATGGCCCAACTGAAATCTAACTGAACTGAAAGTGTCTAACATAAGATATTTTATAGATTCTGAAATGCTATCTTCTGGCAGTTCATTGGCTGAAACAGATTGCAGGACACTCCCTTCTCTTAAATGCTAGGTAATACTTAGCCAATTTCTTGAAAACCTTCTTATTACTTTAGGAGACATCGGAGGATGAAACTTGGAATGTTATACAGCACCTATCGAAGACACGCGACACTTTCCACATAACTTATACTCTTTTGTGTCTTTGCTCAGGAGTGTTTCGCCTTTGACACTTGTCGCAATCCGTTTCCTCGAAACTTCAATAGCTTAAAAGACAATAAGACCCACAACATTTCTTACCTGAGTAACTTTGAAAGGGACACAGGGACAAGTGTCAATCTCTACTGCTTCATTAAAGGACACATGGCAATCTCCGCTTTACTTATCTGGGGTTACGTGGTAGTCTCCGCTTCTTTTAGCTACCTTTTTAAAAACTTGCGAAAGATGACACATGGCGGTCTCTGCTTTACTCTATTTATACCATAGAAACAAATGGGTCTCATTTCATATTTACACAAACAACGACACCTGGTGGCTTCCACTTGCTTTAGAAACAACACTTAAGACCCACCACGGTCTTTGCTATATCAGTGAAGCAAAAATGAAGATAATTCAGATCGCGACACGTGGTGGCTTCCACTTTCTTTTGCTGAGGTACGTGGCATCTTCCGTCACTTTTAGAAAATCAAAATTGAGACCTTCCACAACTACCTCTTGGCTCTTTCTACTTGATCCTGATACTTAGCTTGTTAAAACCTTTCACTGAAAAGAGATGAAATGCAGGTGTCGATATGAAACCATTGATGCTGACACTTGGCATGTTCCGCTGAGTTGCTATGAGATATGTGGCGCATTCAGACCAACTCATAGAAAATATGAAAGGTGCCTCAGACGATGACACTTGGTAGTTTCTGCTTGAGAAAGGATGCCTCAGACGATGACACTTGTCAGCTTTCGCTTGATTTTGACACTTAGACATAAAATGAATCAAAAAAAAAATAGAGCCCGTGATCTATTTCAAAACTTCACCATCTCAGACCAAAGTATGCGAGGATAAAATTTTGTGGTGCATGACTGAAAAATAAAATGAAACATAGAATAAATCTTTACTCTACAGTTATTGGCAACCCCAAGAACTTTTGAGCTTGCTAAAAAAGAGACCACAACTCCCACTAGATCAAAATTTCAAAATCATAGCTTCAACAATTGTATTTGGTAGGCATACCACTCATCATTAGATAAGTCTTGCTTATTCTGCAATTCATTAAAGGATAACTCAAGGTTAATTATATCCTTGTGTGAAAATTTTTTCAAAATTTGAATCGTAGACTTCAATTTGAATTCGAGCTGGAAAACATGAACCAAGACAACTTCTACTTCAGGGACTGATGAATCATCCCTTAGATCCTGGAAAACTATCTGATCATTCTATTTGGCCAACAACAAAGGTTTAATTTCATCTACCATCAGCATGGTGTTGTCATCAAGAAATGGAGAAGGAAGACCTAATTGTACTAGATCTTCAACATGCTATTTAATTTCATTGATTCCTTCTTTCATGACATCTAGAAGCTCTTTGCAACTGATGGCTGTGGAATTGCAACTGAGAACCTCATTTACTTGCTTGGCAGCAACCATTCTGTCATTGATTTTTGCTATTGACAATGTTGCATCCATTGTATCATAAAGCTTTTGTAGCAACGTTTCCAAGTCCATTACTCCCTAGAGACTATAGCCAGAGTGTCTACAACCGAACTCTCCACTTTTTTGCACAATTTATATGCATTTAGCAAGAAGGTGAGAGAAGGCCTGAGCTGAATAATCTCTAAAGAGATTCTCTTCCACATGGATTCATATAGCTCCTTTACTAGACTTAATACTCTGACATTCCTTGGCCTATTGGCCAACTCTAGTGTCAATTGTGCTGCTCTCTGTTGCTCTGCTTGAAATTGGACTTGTATAGCTGCAATATTATTCTGTTCAGCTAGTAGCTTTTATTGCAATTGGGTAACTTGCAACAAGTGTTCCTCACATTTTCCTTGCAATGCTACCTTTTCGTGCCTTAGGGTTGTCACCACATCTTTTACTAGTGTGAGCCCTATTTTTAAAGAATCATTTTGGGCCTGAACTGCCCAGTGAGTCTGAAGAGAAATAGTATCTCGCAACTGTTTATTCATATTCTTTATTTCATTGTCTTTTCTATTGATCTCTGAGGAATTGGGCAACTGGCCAGAAGATTTGAAACACTTGGGAACAATCTATTCATAATTGGTTCAGGGCTGAGGTGGCAAAAAGTAGGGGTAACAAATAATTCCCAGAATTCATATGGGTCACTAGTCTTTGACAAAATGTGTGTCCATGCAGACACAGGAATGGTCCTTTGGAGATCAAAATCTGGGTCATACATATCAAGATACATATGTTGGGTAAAGAGGTCAGAGTTCTAAAAAAGTATGAGGTGGAACAAATAGGAAGAATACCTGAACACTCCTTTTGATTTAAAATGGGCCAGTTGTTCTACCATTTAGAAAGTAATTGTTCAAAAAAGTCGAGCTGATACTCCTGAGTTTTGTCAATGGTCTTCAGCCTGAAGAGGATAGCCATTTATTCTGCATAAACTACCATATCATCTTTCATGCCAAAGATGAAAGCCATCATAGACAATGCATCTTGGTTAGCCTGTGCGAATTGAGCTCTTGCTGCAGGGAGTGTGGGCACTGTAGTGTCATCATCGCCTATTTGTAATTCAGATCTCAAGAACCTTGACTGGGTATTGATGTTTGCCCATGTTCTTTGTAATTTAGCAATAGTGGGAAACGTAGCTGTACTATCATGATACATGGCTAACATATCCCTGATAGCTTGCGATGTAATTTGTACCATGAATTGACCTCATTGAATGGTGCATGGAACAAGTCTACACATAATTCAACCAGGTCGGGGCATGGATGCACAGCTGGGACAATGAATTATGCTAGCTGTGAAGTCAATATCCTCATGGCAAATGTTTCATATTGCCCTACTTTGGCCCTCTGTAGACACCTTTGATGTGCCCCTTCTCTAAGAGTTTTTCTACTAGCTCTCTAAAGAATTGGGTCCATGATGCCATCTGCATAATATTTTATTTTCGCTAGGTCACTTGCTTGGCCAACTTCAAGAATCTTGGTCCATGGATAGGTCTTCAATGGCTGTGTGGGAGCCGAAGCATACAACTTACTTGCAAGAAACTTATCAAGGGATTCATACATCCCAGCTCCTTGTTGTGAAGATTGTGCCCCCTCCATCTCTATGTCTTTTTTGTGATAATTTGTATGAACTTTTACAAAACAGAAACACTTTCACAGAAGCAAGTTTACTTAGCACTGAAAATTCAAGTAGCAAGATATTTTTGTAGATGCAAAAATGTTTGAGAACTTGTAATTTTTAAACTCTTGCTAAGAGGTATTTATTGACCTATCAAGTCTCAAAATGGTATTAAACTCGGATAACCGTTAGTAGATCCTACTCAATCTTTATGGAACAACGAGATAGACACGTTATGCAAGTGGCAGCGCAAGGTACCTTGGGGATTTCTAAAGATTTGGGAGACATTCAATGTATAGGAGAAATTTGAAAAATTTGAAAATTCTGAGCTGCCGACTATGTATTAAAAAAAACACTTATTTAAAAGAAAAGCGGGAAAACAAAAAAGGGGAAAATAAAGCAAGAAAACAAAGCAATACGGAAAGGGGAAACTACCTAACTACATTAATCAAGCATCTTTATCTCCCTCCTAGATAAAAAGAAGAATTTCTAAAGTCTCTTTCATGACAAGCCAGCTTATATTGCCATATAAGTGGTTGAATTGGATATAGCTTTAGTGAATTGCCCTCTGTGTATGCCACATTGATTTGCCTGTATTTGACTGAGTCTGAGTCAAACATGCTTCCGACATACATAAGCTCTTCTTATTCTTGGAAGCTCATCGAATATCGGCTCTTGATATTGGTATGTCTTATCATGAAATCAATGATTGTTTGCTTATCAACAGAAGCCCTTTGACATATATCATTTATTTGCATATTTCCTTTTGCCTCAAACTCAGGTTCTACTGCATGATCATCCTCTTTAATAACTTCAAAATTACCAATCTCTTGAAAGGATAATTCTAAAAATTTTCAATAATTTTGCACATATAATTGAGGCTCAATGTTGTTATGTTCATCTGCAACCGGTTCACAACTATCTTGAAAAATGGTATAACCTGAGCTAATGATTTCAAACAAATCATGGTCTAGGAAATGTCCATGCTCCTCCACATCATCTTGCAAAGTAAGAATAAAATCAGAAATTATTTCTTCTTCATCACAGGTTAAGGTATACGCTTGTGATTTCTCACTAGGAATCTGGAATTCATAAGAGGTATCTTTTGACTTTTCTTCCTCTAGAACATTTGGGATTTTATGATCTTCATCAAGTATAACATAAGTGCCCAGACCAATAGAGTCGTAATTTCCATATGGGTCACTTTGCATCATAGCTAATAAATGATCATTTTCTTCTTCTTGATTATATCCAGTCCATTCACCTAGCTCCTCAACAAAAACCCTTTCTTCTTTATTCATCATAGCATGAGCTGCCTCTAACTTTGCAGTGGGTTCATTGGTGATGTGATATTTATATAATGGTTCAGACAATATCTTCATCTTTGAACCATATATGGTTCTTAAGATGAGATGAGACCAATCAAGGGACATATATCCTCCTATCTTGGCTGTAAAGTCTCTTGATAAACATAAGCCAAAAATAGGAGGTATATCTATCACTACTAAATCTTGATTTACAATTATATTGAGACAATAATATAATTGTAATTAGAGATGTTTAATTCTCTCTATTTTTTGTACTACTTTACCATCTAGTTGTATGACTCTTTTAGTGAGTGGTTCATACTTAATTTCTAAAGCATCAGCTATCTGCTTTGGCATTACTGTAGTACTAGCCCCTGAATCAATCATTGCATTATGCAATAGTTTTTTGCCAACTATTAAAGTTAAATAGAAGGGATCCGGTTTGAATTTGCTTACCTCTGCTGTATTATTCACTAGGGCTATTGTCTGCAGATGAACTATATCTTTAAGCTTTTCTTTTTTAGTAGGTCATTCTTTGATAACAATACTTTTGGGCACTGCTTGGCCTTGTAGAGCTTCTTGTAGTAGTGTCTTCTATTTAGGAATAACTAATATATCCCATATTGATACTTGTACTGGAGTCTTCTTCAATTGATCCACTACATTTATTGGTCCCAGAGTCTGAGCTCTTTGAAAATAAGGATATCTTGTTTTTTCTTGAATTTGGACAGGAATCCCTTGATTTTGCACCGACTGAGGCACTTCTTATTTGATAGCCGTATTTCTTTGTCCTTAAAATGGAGGATTCTCCATGACTTGACTATTTACAATCTCAGGCTGTTCCACCATCCTTCTCTTTGATCTGGTGTAATAATCAGATTGCACCACTAATTTTTTGGAGGTAGATGCTTCATTTAAAAAAATTGATTCTTCATCTTCAATCCATGAGAACAAAGCATGTTCTATAGCTATTTTTTCCTTTTGTTGCAAGGACATTGTTAAGGTATGGAGCTAAAAGCTTCACCCATGAGCAAGTATAGAAGTTGCTTGAAGTCCACAGTTGTCATCGACGGTCAAAAGCAGACCAAAAGCTACTGACGTCGGTAGTAAGTCAGCCGACGTCTGTCACAGGCAGACTGGCAGGGACCGACGTCGGTCACCTATGTGTCCAGGATCTATTTTCGTGCGAGAACAAAATGTTTGCATGATGAGATCAAGTGTTGGTTGTAAGTCAGTGTTTCTAATTTAAGTAGAACTGATTAGAGCCCTTGATTAGGAGGTGCATCTAGTGGCTGTAATTGTATGCTCATGAATCTCTAAAGTTATATATTAGGGATAGATCTTCATAGCTTAGTAGACACTACTGTAGAAGTAGAATACAGATTGTATATGTGTATCAATCCAGGTTGTTGGAGTTGATTGTAATTGAGAGAGAGAACTCTTGAGGGAAAGAGATCTATACATCTGAGAGAGGTGTGGAAGAAAAGAAGTTTCTTCAATTGTAATTCATTATATAAAGAGTTTAATACAAGTTTTTAGGGTGGTTTTTTGTATCTCTTGTTCTTTGCTATTTATGATTCTAGTTACTTATCTATATGGCTTAATTAACATTTAATTGCTTTCATATAGTAATCAATTTTGTTGATTGATCCCCAACAAGTGGTATCAGAGCCTGGTTGTAGGTTCAGAGCTTGATATCCAACAATTGGTATCAGAGCTCAGTTTGACTAACAGGTGTTTTAGATCTGGTTAGTGTGTATTAATTACAAGTTACTCACAGAGGTTTCTGTTTGAGTGGGAGAAGCAATGGCAGAAGAAAGTAAACTTAGAATGGAGAAGTTTAATGGCAAGAACTATCAATTATGGAGAATGCAGATAGAAGATTATTTGTATCAAAAAGATCTATACTTACCATTAGGTGGGATTGCTAAGAAGCCCACAGACATGGAAGATGAAGAATGGGAAGTTCTTGATAGAAAGGCTCTTGGATCTATAAGATTGAGTCTAGCATCTACTGTGATATCTAATTTATCTTAGGCAAAGTCTACGGTAGAGTTAATGACTACTTTAGCAAATTTATATGAAAAACTCTCAGCTTCAAATAAGGTATACCTTATGAAGCAGTTATTTAATTTGCAAATGCAGGAAGGTGGATCTGTATCTAATCATCTAAATGATTTCCATGGAATTGTGAATCAATTAAATTCAATCAAAATAGTGTTTGATGATGAAATTAAAACTCTATTAATCTTATGATCTTTACCTGAGAGCTGGCATAGCTTGGTAATGATAGTTAGTAATACTGCATCTACTTCAAATATTTTAAAAGTAGATGATGTTGTTAGTGTAATCTTGAATGAAGAAATTCATAGGAAAAGCACAGAGGAGACATCAGGGAATGCTTTAAGTTTTGAGATCAGGGGAAGGTAGAAAGAGAAGGGCAAGAAAGGGAGATCAAGATCTAAGTCAAAGATGAGAGGAAGATCTAAATCCAGAAATGGCAAGAAGCCACAATGCTAGAATTGTGGAAAGATAGGGCACATAAGCAAAGATTGCTGGTCAAAGCCTAAAGAAGACAGACAACATGATGATAAAGAAGAAGCACAGGTGGTAGGTATTGTTGCACAAGATGCTCTTATATTCTCTTTGCATAATAATATAGAATCTTGAGTTTTAGATTCTGGTGCATCTTTCCATGCAACCCCCAATAGAGAATATTTCAATGACTATGTCCATGGAGATTTTGAAATAGTTTACTTAGGGGATGATGAGACTTGCAAAATTGTTGGCAAAGGAAAAGTGCAGCTGAAAATGCAGAATGGCAACACATGGGTGTTGAGAGATGTCATGCATGTTCCCAGCCTGAAGAGGAATTTGATTTCTACAGGAAAGTTAGGGGATGAGGGTTGTACAGTAACTCTCATAGCTGAATCTTGGAAGGTTTTCAAGGGTGCACTTGTATTGGCCAGAGTTAAGAGAGTAGGTACTCTCTATTTATGTAATTATATTACTGATAATTCTCCTTCTATATTATCTACTTCAGATGTAGATGCAAAGTTGTGGCATCAAAGGCTTGGCCACATGAGTGAGAAGGGAATGACAATTCTTAAGTCAAAAGGTATGTTTCCAGATTTGAAAAGCATAGATCTAGATTTCTGTGAAGACTGTATTTTTGGAAAATAAAAGAGAGAGTTTTCTCAAGACTGGGTCAACAAAGAAGAAGCACAAATTGCAACTTGTTCACACAGACGTGTGGGGACCAGCTCAAGTTGCTTCTATTGGAGGATCACAGTACTATGTTTCCTTCATAGATGATGCTACAAGAAAGGTATGGGTCTATTCTATTAAGAAAAAATATGATGTTTTTGACACGTTTAAGATTTGGAAAGCTATGGTTGAGAATGAAATAGGTAGGAGATTGAAGTGCCTTAGATTTGACAATGGTGGTGAGTTCTGTAGCCACAAGTTCAACTAGTATTGTTATATGCATGGGATCCGTAGGCAAAGGATTGTTCCAAGGACACCTCAGCAAAATGGAGTTGCTGAAAGGATGAACAGAACAATCATGGAGTGTGTAAGGTGTATGAGATTGCATGCTGGATTGCCCTTAGAGTTTTGGGTAGAAGCTGTGGATACTACAGTTTACCTGATTAACAGAGGACTCTCTATAGTGCTGGATGGTAGAATTCCAGAAGAGGCATGGACAGGTAAAAAGGTAGATCTATCATTTCTCAAAGTTTTTGGTTGTGAAGCCTTTGTGCACGTTGATAAGGAAACTAGAAAGAAGCTAGATGCTAAGTCTATGAAGTGCACATTTATTGGCTATGGCTCTGATGATTTTGGATTCAGGTTTTAGAATCTTGGAACTAATAAAATAATTAGGAGCCATGATGTTGTTTTCAATGAAAAAGTGATGTATAGTGATCAACTCAAGAAGCTGAATCAATCTGAGCAGAGCAATGCAAAATTGGACGAGGTAAAGGTCCAAAATAAGCTTGTGGGAAAGAATAATCACAGATAGGAAAACACAGAGACCGACGTTGATCAGGCAATAACTGACGTCGACCATATAGGAACTGATGTCGACTAGGAAGGAACTAACGTCGGTCAGGCAGAATTGACGTCAGTCAGTTACAGGCCTGGAAGTGACCGAGGTCGGTCACAGTCAGAGAATTTAGGTGGATAGCATGTTGTGAATGAGTCTCAAATGCCCATCAGGAGGTCAGACAGGATAAGTAAACCTCCAATTCGATATTCCCCTTCATTATTCTATTTATTGCTTACTGATGGTGGAGAACCAGAGAGTTTTGATGAAGCAATACAGGTGGAATCCAAGAGTCAGTGAGAGCTAGGCATGAATGAGGAAATTGATTCCTTGAAAGAGAACCAAACATGGGATTTGGTTGAGTTGCCAGCAGGAAAGAAGACACTGAAGAACAGATGGATCTATAGATTGAAGGAAGGTGAGAATGGACAGATGAGATATAAGGCCAGGTTGGTAGTGAAAGGATCTGCACAAAAACCAGGTATTGATTTTGGTGAGATTTTCTTTCCTGTTGTTAAAATGACTTCTATACGGACTGTACTGTCTTTAGTTGCTATTGAGGATTTGCATCTTGAGCAGCTTGATGTTAAGACAATGTTTCTTCATGGAGATTTGGATGAATAAATATATATGGATCAGCTAGAAGGATTTGAGGTCAAAGGTAAGGAGAAGCTAGTGTGCAGATTGAAGAAAAGCTTGTATGGCCTCAAGCAAGCTCCAAGGCAATGGTATTTGAGGTTTGACAGATTTATGACTGAGCATGGCTACAGTAGATGTCAATCTGACCATTGTGTGTATTTTAAGAGATTGGATAATGGTAGATATATTATTATGTTATTGTATGTAGATGATATGCTGGTTGCAGGATCACACATGCAGGATATCTCTGAGCTTAAGGTGAAATTAGCTCACACATTTGCCATGAAAGATTTGGGAGCAGCTAAGAAAATCCTTGGCATGAATATTAAGAGAGACAAAAAAAATTATAGGTTGATTTTGTCTCAAGAGGATTATGTGAACAAGGTGTTGAAATGATTCAATATGCAGGATGCAAAATCGGTAAGCACACCTATGGCTGAACACTTTAAGTTGAGTAAAGAACAGTGTCCTAATTCATATGATGAGGTAGAGTACATGAAAAAAGTTCCATATGCTTCCGCATTAGGAAGCTTAATGTATGTAATGGTTTGTACTAGGCCTAATATTGCCCAAGCAGTGGGAGTTGTAAGTAAGTATATGGCCAATCCAGGAAAGGAACATTGGAAAGCAGTTCAGTGGATCCTTAGATATCTGAGAGGAACTAGCAGTAGGCATTTGTGCTATGGAGGTTCAAATACTTCTCTACATGGTTATGTAGATTCAGATATGGTAGGTGATTTGGATGGCAGAAGGAGCACCACATGATATGTTTTCACTGTAGGTGGAACGGCGGTTAGCTGGATTTCAAAGTTGTAGAAGGCTGTTACCTTGTCAACTACAGAAGTAGAATATATTACAGTCACAGAGGCCAACAAAGAGATGATATGGATGACACGGTTCATGGAAGAGCTTGGAAAGGAGCAAGAGAGTTGCAGACTATACAGTGATAGTCAGAGTGCAATTCATTTGGCTAAGAGTTTAGCCTTTCATTCAAGAACCAAGCATATACAGCTTAGGTACCACTTCATTAGACAGGTATTGGAGGATGGTGAGTTGAAGCTGGAGAAAATCCATACAGATAAGAACCCTGCAGATATGTTAACCAAGCCAGTAACAAAGGAGAAGTTGAATCTTCATTCAACTTTTGTTGGTCTTCATGATTGAGTTGAATATGGAAGAGCTAGAAGATGTTGCTGTACAGGTACTGGTACAACTATTTATCTCCAAGTGGGAGATTGTTAAGGTATAGAGCTAAAAGCTTCACCCATGAGCAAGTACAGAAGTTGTTGGAAGTCCACAATTGTTATCGATGGTCAGAAGCAAACCAGAAGCTGTCGATGTCGATAGTAGGTTGGCCGACGTCGGTCACAGGCAGACTGGCAGGGACTGACGTCGGTCACCTGTGTGTCCAAGATCTATTTTCATGCGAGAATAGAATGTTTGCATGATGAGATCAAGTGTTGGTTGTAAGTCCGCGTTTCTAATTTAAGTAGAACTGATTAGAGCCCTTGATTAGGAGGTACATCTAGTGGCTATAATTGTATGCTCATGAATCTCTAAAGTTATATATTAGGGATAGATCTTCATAGCTTAGTAGACACTACTGTAGAAGTGGAATACAGATTGTATATGTGTATCAATCTAGGTTGTTGGAGTTGATTGTAATTGAGAGAGAGAACTCTTGAGGGAAAGAGATCTAGGAAGAGATCTGTACATCTGAGAGAGGTGTGGAAGAAAAGAAGTTTCTTTAATTGTAATTCCTTCTGTAAAGAGTTTAATACAAGTTTTCAGGGTGGTTTCTTGTATCTCTTGTTCTTTGCTATTTCTGATTCTAGTTACTTATCTATCTGGCTTAATTTCGCATTTAATTGCTTTCATATAGTAATCAATTTTTTTGATTGATCCCCAACAAACATCCCTTGCATCTGAGCCACTAGGACTGAATTCTACATACCAGAAGACTGATAGGCTTGATTATCACTGGAACTTGCAAACTGACCATTTATTCTTCTTTGCTCTGCCACCTTTTGTTGCAAATTACCCATAGGACAATCTCTAGGTGTATGAGAATTATTGCAAGGGAAACACCAGGCATTAGTGTTATCTGCATAGTTATTTTGCCTTGGAACAATCTTCCTATTTGAATTGAGAGCAATAGTCTATGAGGGTGTGGGGACTGCAACTAATTGGTTTGCTAGCTGAGGGTTATTTTGCCTCGAAGGACCCTGGTATTGGTTTGGCTGAGATGAAAATCTGTTTCCTTGATAGCCTTGATATGGAGGCCTAGAAAAAGTATTTTTAGTTGTCTTTTTATATTGATTAGCTCATTAGAAAATGTCCTTAGGATATTCTTGATATCATCCAACTCAGCTGACTGAGTGGGGACAATTTCTTTAGCAGATGGTTGAGGATAGGTGTACATAGACACAGATGGGGCTATAGATTTAGGGGCTTCTTGAGGTAATGGCAAGGAAATTTTTGGGAACATGGGCATGGGAGGCCTTGGAGGTAACTTTCCAGCATCTATTAAATTGTTCTCAGCTCTGACCACATATTCACAAGCCTCTGGCAAAGTGTGTCCTCCAAGTGACTGAATCATAACAGATATATCTGAATTCAAAGCCTTAAGATAAAACACTATGGCCATACCTGGTAATGGTCTAGTTGTAACAGGGATTCTTTCCCAAGTCTTTTGAAATCTAGAGTTGAAGTTAGTCATGGCTTCTTGTGGTGCCTTTTGAATAGTAATTAATTGCTGTAATAAAGAAGACTTGTCACCCTTCTCTTTGAATCTTTCAAAGAAAAGATCTCTGAGCTGATCCCATGTAGAAATGGTATTTGGTGTCAAGGACTGGTACCATTCTAAAGCTTTCCCTTTAAAAGAAGTTGCTAATAATCTTATGGCCATATTTTGCTGTGTGATAACATGTATAACACAAACATCTGATACATCATGCAGATGTTCTTTAGGTGTTTTAGAGTCTTGCCCACTGAATTTAGGTAGAGCTCTTAGGGCATTCACTGGGATAGGGTCCCAAGTGGCTGGTGGTATTTGAAAAACTAATGGACTACCAGTGTTCCAACTCACATAATTTCTTGGGGGTATAAGGGCTCCCATATTTGCTCTTGGTATTGGTACAAACTGGTTGACTCTTCTTCTTGGACTAGTTACCAAAGGTGGCAAAAGAATACCTGGATTTGTAGCAGATTGTGATCTAGTTACTGGTCCACAGCTATGACTCCTCGTAGCTCTCTGGTTCATACGATCTTGAAAGAAACTTCAAGATTGGTCCCATCGGGCATGCCAAAAATTGTTGATGGTTTAAAATTGTGCTTTATTCTAATCACCAACAATGGGAAGTTTTAAGATGTGGGACTTGCGACTTGAAACAACCTCCAGATTTTTAAGAAGCTGGTTCTTCTCTATATTAAGTATATACTAGGAAAAGAGATAGGAATTTTAATAGAAACACAAATGCAAGAAAGAAAATCTAATCTATGGCAATGTGCCTGAAGGTAATTTGACTTTAATCCTGAGCACAGTGAGACTATATGTAAGATTCATTTACATTTAAGAGCAAACAAGTGCATGATCAATGTAAAAGATGGAAATAATAGAAACAGAGGCTCACATCATAGACTACTTTTGTAGTGATACAGAAAATGTCAACAAAGGCATCAGGTTCAATCTTCTTATTTGAATTTTTCAGTCACATAAGAGTTTCAGAAACACGCACAATTATATAAACTTTTCAACTCAAGAAAATGAGACAAAAACAAATGACATTCCTAATCACAGCTCTAGAAAGTCTAAACTCTTACAATAATTCTCTCTCAAAATTCTCTCTGGTAATTGATGATTCTTCCTTCTAGTGATCTCTGCACCCTTATTTATAGCCTTGGATTCACTCCAGATTGTCTACTTGTTTCCAATCTAATGGCCCAACTAAAATCTAACCGAACTGAAAGTGTCTAACATAAGATATTTTATAGATTCTGAAATGCTTTGTCTTCTGGTAGTTCATTGGTTGAAATAGATTGTAGGACGCTCCCTTCTCTTAAATGCTAGGTAACACTTAGCCAATTTCTTGAAAACCTTCTTATTACTTTAGGAGACACTAGAGGATAACACTTGGCATGTTCTACAACACCTATCGAAGACATGCAACACTTTTCGCATAACTTATACTCTTTTGTGTCTTTGCTCAGGTGTGTTCCGCCTTTGACACTTGTCGCAATCCGCTTCTTCGAAACTTCAACAGCTTAAAAGACAATAAGACCCACAACATTTATTGCTTGAGTAACTTTAAAAGGGACATAGGGACAGGTGTCAATCTCCGCTGCTTCATTAAAGGACACATGGCAATCTCTGATTTACTTATCTGGGGTTACGTGGTAGTCACCACTTCTTTTAGCTACCTTTTTATAAACCTGCAGAAGATGACATGTGGCGGTCTCTATTTTACTCTGTTTATACCATAGAAACAAATGGGTCTCGTTTCATATTTACATGGACAACGACACCTGGTGGCTTCCGCTTGCTTCAGAAACAACACTTAAGACCCACCATGGTCTTTGCTATATCAGTGAAGCAAAAATGAAGATAATTCAGATCGCGACACGTGGTGGCTTCTACTTTCTTTTGCTGAGGTACGTGGCATCTTTCGTCACTTTTAGAAAAGCAAAATTGAGACCTTCCGCAACTACCACTTGGCACTTTCTGCTTGATCCTGATGCTTAGCTTGTTAAAACCTTTCATTGAAAAGAGATGAAATGTGGGTGCCGATATGAAACCATTAATGCTGACACTTGGCGCGTTTCACTGAGTTGCTATGAGATACTTGGCACATTCCGACCAACTCATAGAAAATATGAAAGGTGCCTCAGACGATGACACTTGGCAGTTTTTGCTTGAGAAAGGATGCCTCAGACGATGACACTTGTTAGCTTCCACTTGATTTTAACACTTAGATAGATAATGAATCAAAAGGAAAAATTGTTGGGGATCAACCAACAATATGATTACACTTATGAAAGCAATAAACGCAGAATTAAATCAGATAGATAAGTAACTAGAATCAAATAACAACAACAATAAGAGATACAAGAAACCACCCTGAAAACTTGTATTAAAACTCTTTACAGAAGGAATACAATTGAAGAAACTCCTTTTCTTCCACACCTCTCTTAGATGTAAGATCTCTCACTAGATCTCTTTCCCTTAGGAGCTCTCTCTACACATACAATCACAATTCACACTTTGAATTGCCTATCTTACAATTGTACTGTTCTTCAACATTCAATAATGTCTTTCAATTATCTACCATAATCTACTATGAGCTAAGAAGATCTATCCTAATATAGATTTAGGAAACTTGAGCATGAGTTTACAACCAACAGTTAAGCCTCTTGAACAAGGGCTCTAAAAATAGTCTTAAAATAGAGACGCAGACTTAAGACTACAACTCAATCTTAACATGCAAACACTCGCTTCTGTCCACGGAAATAGCTTTCTGGACGCACAAGTAACCGACATCGGTTCCTTGCCTACTTGCACCTGACCGACGTCGGCCGATATCTGCCGACGCTGGCGTCTCCACCACTGCTCCTGACCGACGTCAGTCGCTCCTGACCGACACCGGTGACTGTGTAAACCTGCAACTAATAAAATGCGCTCCTTGGTGAAGCTTTTAGCTCCACACCCTAACAATCTCCCACTTGGAGATAAACAGCTGCACCAATACCTGTACAACAACATCTTCTTGCTCCTCCATCTTCAACTCGATCATGAAGACCAACAGAAGTTGAATGAAGATTCAACTTCTCCTTTGTAACCGGCTTGGTTAACATATCCGCAAGATTCTTATCTGTATGGATTTTCTCCAGCTTCAACTCACCATCCTCCAATACCTGTCTTATGAAGTGGTACCTAAGTTGTATGTGCTTTGTTCTTGAATGAAAGGACGAATTCTTAGCCAAATGGATTGCACTCTGACTATCACTGTATAGTTTGCAACTCTCATGCTCCCTTCCAAGCTCTTCCAAGAACCGTGTCATCCATATCATCTCTTTGCTAGCCTCTGTGACTGCAATATACTCTGCTTCTGTAGTTGACAAGGCAACAGCCTTCTGCAACTTTGATAATCCAGCTAACCGCCGTTCCACCTACACTAAAAACATAACCTGTGGTGCTTCTCCTGCCATCCAAATCACCTGCCATATCTGAATCTACATAACCATGTAGAGAAGTATCTGAACCTCCATAGCACAAATGCTTACCGCTGGTTCCTCTCAGATATCTAAGGATCCACTGAACTGCTTTCCAGTGTTCCTTCCCTGGATTGGCCATATACTTACTTACAACTCCCACTGCTTGGGCAATATCAGGTCTAGTACACACCATTGCATACATTAAACTCCCTACCGTGGAAGAATATGGAACTCTACTCATGTACTCTACCTCATCATGTGAATTAGGACATTGTTCTTTACTCAACTTAAAATGTCCAGCCAAAGGTGTACTTATTGGTTTTGCATCCTGCATATTAAACCTCTCCAACACCTTGTTCACATAATCTTCTTGAGACAAAATCAACCTGTGATTCTTTCTGTCTCTCTTAATGCTCATGCCAAGGATTTTCTTCGCTGCTCCCAAATCCTTCATAGCAAATGTTTGAGCTAACTTCACCTTAAGCTCAGAGATATCCTGCATATGTGATCCTACAACTAGCATGTCATCTACATACAACAATAGAATAATGTACCTACCATTATCCAATCTCTTAAAATATACACAATGATCAGATTGACACCTACTGAAACCATGCTCAGTCATAAACCTGTCAAATTTTAAGTACCACTGTCTAGGAGCTTGCTTGAGGCCATGCAAGCTTTTCTTTAATTTGCACACTAACTTCTCCTTACCTTTGACTTCATACCCTTCTGGCTGTTCCATATAAATTTCTTCATCCAAATCTCCATGAAGAAAAGCTGTCTTAACATCAAGTTGCTCAAGATGCAAATCTTCAGTAGCAACTAAACACAGTACAACCCGTATAGAAGTCATTTTAACAACAAGAGAAAAAATCTCACCAAAATCAATACCTGGCTTTTGTGCAAATCCTTTCGCTACCAATCTGGCTTTATATCTCATCTATCCATTCTCATCTTCTTTCAACTTGTAGATCCATCTGTTCTTCAGTGTCTTCTTTCCTGCTGGCAACTCAACCAAATCCCATGTTTGGTTCTCTCTTAAGGACTCCAATTTCTCAACCATGCCATGCTCCCACTGACTCTTGGACTCTACCTGTATTGCTTCCTCAAAACTCTCTGGTTCTCCACCATCAGTTAGCAATAAATAAAATAAAGAAGGAGAATATCTAATTGGAGGCTTGCTTACCCTTTCTGACCTCCTGATGGGTGTCTGAGACTCATCCACAACACGCTGTCCACCCAAATTCTCTGACAGTGACTGACATCGGTCACCTCCAAACCTGTTACTGGCTGACATCGGTTTTGCCTGACCGATGTCGGTACCTATCCTGTCGACGTCGATATCTGTACGATCGACATCGGTTTCTATTCTGTCGACGTCGGTTCCTAACCTGTCGACGTCAGTCTCTGTGTTTTCCTGCAAGTGATTATTTCTTTTTCTCGCGAGCTCATTTTGGACCGTCACCTCATCCAATTCTCCATTGCTCTGCCCAAACTGATTCAGCTTCCTAATCTGATCAATATACATCACTCTTTCATTGAAAACAACATCACGGCTCCTAATTACCTTTTTAGTTTCTAGATTCCACAACCTGAATCTGAAATCATCAGAGCCATAGCCAATAAATGTGCACCTCATAGACTTAGCATCCAGCTTCTTTCTATTTTCCTTATCTACGTGCACAAAGGCTTCACAACCAAAAACTTTGAGATATGAGAGATCTACCTGTTTACCTGTCCATGCCTCTTCTGGAATTCCACCATCCAGAGCTGTAGAGGGTCCTCTGTTAATCAGGTACACTGTAGTATCAACAGCTTGTGCCCAAAACTGTAAGGGCAAATCAACATGCAATCTCATACACCTTGCACGCTCCATTATTGTTCTGTTCATCTTTTTAGCAACTCCATTCTGCTGAGGTGTCCTTAGAACCGTTCTTTGTCTACAGATCCCATGCATAAAACAATAACTTCTGAACTTAAAACTGCAGAACTCACCACCGTTGTCAGATCTCAGGCACTTCAATCTCTTGCCTGTTTCATTCTCAACCATAGCTTTCCAAACCTTAAAAGTCTCAAATACATCAGATTTCTTTTTAATACAATAGACCCATACCTTTCTTGTAGCATCATCTATGAATGAAACATAGTACTGTGATCCTCCAATAGAAGCAACTTGAGCCGGTCCCCACACATCTGCGTGAACAAGCTGTAACTTATGCCTCTTCTTTGTAGGTTCGGTCTTTAGAAAACTCACTCTCTTCTGTTTTCCAAACACACAATGCTCACAAAATTCTAGATCCATATTTTTCAAATCTGAAAGCTTACCTTTGGACTTAAGAATTGACATCCCCTTCTCACTCATGTGGCCAAGCCTTGAGTGCCACAATTTAGCATCCACATCTGAAGTAGATAATACAGAAGGAGAAGTATTAGTAACACAATTACATAAATAGAGAGTACCTACTCTCTTATCTCTGGTCATTACAAGTGCACCCTTGGTCACCTTTCAAGATTCAGCTGTGAGAGTCACTGTATAACCCTCATCCCCTAACTTTCCTGCAGAAATCAAATTCCTCTTCAAGCTAGGAACATGCATAACATCTCTCAACACCCATGTGTTGCCATTTTGCATTTTCAGCTGCACTTTACCTTTGCCAATTATTTTACAAGGCTCATCATCCCCTAAATACACTATTCCAAAATCTCCATGGATATAGTCACTAAAATATTCTCTATTAGGGGTAGCATGAAAAGATGCACCAAAATCTAAAACCCAAGATTCTATATTATTATGCAAAGAGAATATTAAAGCATCTTTGCAATACCTGCAACCTTTGCTTCTTCCTTTTCTTCGTGCTGATTGTCCTCCTTAGGCTTTGACCAGCAATCTCTGCTTATGTGCCCAACCTTTCCACAATTCCAGCATTGTGGCTTCCTGCCATTTCTGGATTTGGATCTGCCTCTCCCCTTTGACTTAGACCTTGATCTCCCTTTCTTGCTCCTTTCTTTTTGCCTTCCCCTGCTCTCAAAATTTAAAGCATTCCCTGATGTTTCCTCTGTGTTTTTCCTGTGAATTTCTTCATTCAAGATAACACTAACAACATCCTCTACTTTCAAAATATTTGAGGCAGATGCAGTATTACTAACTGCCATTACTAAGCTATGCCAGCTTTCAGGCAAAGAACATAATATTAAAAGAGCTTTAATTTCATCATCAAACACTAT
Source organism: Torreya grandis (assembly GCA_037957365.1). Lineage (NCBI taxonomy): Eukaryota > Viridiplantae > Streptophyta > Pinopsida > Cupressales > Taxaceae > Torreya > Torreya grandis. The sequence goes on along the minus strand of JARHVA010000171.1, from coordinate 51,811 downwards.
ATTGACTGAACTTAATTGATTCACAATTCCATGGAAATCATTTAGGTGAGTAGATACGGATCCACCTTCTTGCATATGCAAATTAAATAACTGCTTCATAAGATATACCTTATTAGAAGCCGAGGGTTTTTCATACAAATTTGCTAATGTAGTCATCAAATCTACCGTTGTCTTTGTCTGTGATAGATTAGATATCACAGTGGATACTAGACTCAATCTTATAGATCCAAGAGCCTTTCTGTCAAGAACTTCCCATTCTTCATCCTCCATGTCTTTGGGCTTCTTTGCAACCCCACCTAATGGTAAGAAGAGATCTTTCTGATACAGATAGTCCTCTATCTGCATTCTCCAATGTTGATAATTTTTGCCATTAAAATTTTTCATTCTAAGCTTACTTTCTTCTGCCATTGCTTCTCCCACTCAAACAAAAATCCCTGCAGAAACCCCTGTGAGTAACCTGTAATCAATACACACTACACAGATCTGAACCACCTGTTAGTGAACCTGAGCTCTGATACCACTTGTTGGTATCAGATTCAACCTGGCTCTGATACCACTTGTTGGGGATCAACCAACAATATGATTACACTTATGAAAGCAATAAACGCGAAATTAAATCAGATAGATAAGTAACTAGATTCAAATAACAGCAATAATGAGAGATACAAGAAACCACCCTGGAAATTTGTATTAAAACTCTTTACAGAAGGAATACAATTGAAGAAACTCCTTTTCTTCCACACCTCTCTTAGATGTAAGATCTCTCACTAGATCTCTTTCCCTCAAGAGCTCTCTCTACACATACAATCACAATTCACACTTTGAATTGCCTATCTTACAATTGTACTGTTCTTCAACATTCAATAATGTCTTTCAATTATCTACCATAATCTACTATGAGCTAAGAAGATCTATCCTAATATAGATTTAGGAAACTTGACCATGAGTTTACAACCAATAGTTAAGCCTCTTGAACAAGGGCTCTAAAAATAGTCTTACTTAAAATAGAGACGCGGACTTAAGACTACAACTCAATCTTAACATGCAAACACTCGCTTCTGTCCACGAAAATAGCTTTCTGGACGCACAGGTAACCGACATCAGTTCCTTGCCTGCTTGCACCTGACCGACGTCGGTCGATATCTGCCGACGCCGGCGTCTCCATCACTGCTCCTGACCGACGTCGGTCGCTCCTGACCGACGCCGGTGACTGTGTAAACCTGCAACTAATAAAATGCGCTCCTTGGTGAAGCTTTTAGCTCCACACCCTAACAAAAATAGAGCCCATGCTCTATTTCAAAACTTCGCCATCTCAGACCAAAGTATGCGAGGACAAAATTTTGCGGCGCGCGATTGAAAAATAGAATGAAACGTAGAGTAAATCTTTACTCTACATTACACTAATAGTCTAAAACTAGAATTGAGTGAACTGCACTTCAGCATCTTTTTTCAACAGGCCCTAATTTCAAACACACACTAGCCACAGCAATCTACAACTCCCTCATTGATAGGGGGCTCACTCTTTTTCTAGATTCAAAAGAGTTGGAGTTGGGAGATTTCTTCCCTGTAGAAATAGAAGCAGCCATGCGCAAAGCTTCTCTTCATATAGCAATTTTTTCAGAGAACTATGCCCAATCACCATGGTGTTTGGCGGAGCTTTCTTTTATGGTCCAAACTGGCAAAACAATTGTTCCTATCTTTTACCATGTTCAGCCTACCGATCTCCGATGGGTAGCTGCAGGTCGTGGAATTTATGCGAACGCCTTTTTGGAGCATGAAGTGAAAGGTAGATACAGCATGGAAAAACTTGTGGAATGGAAGACGACGCTTCATAACGTCTCATTTAATTTTGGCTACATGATTAATAATATTGAGTATGTACCAAATACTATGTTTACAGCTCTTCGCTAACCATAGTTATCATAAGTTTTATACCATTAATTATAATCATTATTGTTGAGTTATATCTGTTCTATCTCATTTTTAATTATTCCACATGTTTAGGGATTAGGACATCCAGTTGAAGGATATTGTTGAAGAAATTGCACTGAAAGTGAAAAAGTGGCGATTTAATACCACAGCTCACTTTGATTACACAGTTGGCATAAAAGAAGCGAAATATAGGGTTATTAGACTTCTGAAAATGGACCTGTCAGATGAATCAAAGAGAGCTGTGGTAGTTTATGGAGTTGCAGTTATTGGAAAAACAACTCTGGCAATTGCTGTTTTCAAGAGCCTCGACCTTGAGGGTTACAAGTTTTGCAGGCTTGATATGGATCAGGATTCTTCCACCGATCATATTAAGCAGCTTCAGCAGCAGATTTTAAGGGACTTGTTTGGGGTAAATTTAAGAATTCCTCTGAGAAGTTATGTGGAAGGTCAAGACTGACTAACACAAGCTTTTACAGAATCCAATTCTCCTATATTTATGTCTATTGACAATGCTCTTGAAGCAAGTGATCTTGAAAAATTTTTGCCAAAAGATTTATCAAGCCTTCCAAGAAAGACAAGGGTGCTTCTAACCACTAGAAGACTAGATCAAACTAGCATATTTGTGCAAAAAGATTTTGAACGCGACCAATTAAGGATAGATTATCATTTCCTGTTGGCATTAAATCAATGGATGTAGATGAAATTGTGGAAATGTGCTATGGAATTCCTTTAGTATTAGACTTAGTTGGGTCCAGATTAAAAAATCATGCTATTAACACCTCATCAATTGAGTCCTTAAGGAATCCTTAATGGAAGGAGGAGATATTAGAGAACGTGTAGTAGATGTTGTATATAATACTTTGGACGAGCTTTGTAAGGAAGCTTTTCTAGACATTGTTTGCTTTTTTAACAAACATTTTGAGTAGAGTGTACGTTGTGCCGTTGGAAAGGTGCAACTTGAAGCGTTACAAGATGCCGCACTTGTAAAACTATCTGTCGACGAGCATTCAAACTTGGGGACATGTTTTTGAGAGTGAATGTTCATGACATAATCAGTGCACGAGGAAAACAGTTGTCGAAACCACACAGAATTTTGGATTTGGAGTCATTGGAGGAAGCTGTCCAGGATAGAAAGGTATATTGCTTCCCTAAAGTTGAGTTAAATTTACTTTTGCTTCTACTTATAAATTAATTTGTTTGCCAGCATTAATCTTGTTTGTGCAAATATTTTACGTCTAACTTTGTAAATACTTTATCAGAAGTTAAAGAAAATATAAGGGATTTCTATTGCGAGCTCGGCTGTTAGTGCTGCGTACGAAATTGAAGCAAAGCAGCTGGACTTGATGCACAGTTCTTTAAGAGTTCTGCGACTCTCCGAATCTATTAAAGTGAATGGAATATGCCAGCGCAGCTTTGAGAGTCTTAAGTATGTAAGAATTGATGGTGTTTTGCCCATGGATTTTAAGAAACTCAAACGATTGGCTTTTTTATATGGAACAATGGCTGACAATGTTGCTGAGGCAAGTTTTCCGCTTCTCGTCTAGATTTTTTTTTCATCTTTCACCTTTGCATTTTTGCTGAAGTAGTTGTTTCCCTCTCCTTCATTTGGAAAATTATGTGCAGCTACCGGCGTCTTTACGTGCTATAATTTTGAAGAATTCTCCAAACCTTCCTGCGTTGCTCCAATGCTTTGGCAGCCTGTCTTCATTGGAATACATGGATTTACATGACTGTGGTGCACTTGTGACCGTTCCAAGAAGCATAGGCCAACTTCAATTCCTAAGCTTCTTAGACTTTGGCGGATGTCGGAATCTCACTACACTTCCCGACACCGTTAGCGACTTATCTGGTTTGCTAAGATTGATTTTATCCAACTGCTCTAAGCTGGCGTGCCTTCCCCCCACCTTTGGGAAACTAACATCTTTATGTTTTCTAGACATGGATGGATGTGAAGCTATTATTACTCTGCCCAACAACTTTTGAAAGCTATCTGCTTTGACCTACCTGTCTTTAGATGGTTGTTCGAACTTGTTGGGCCTTCCTCATAATTTTGGAGATCTTAAGTCTCAAAATTCTCCACATAAGTGGTTGCGATAATTTGAAGACACTCGGGCGATTTCGCATCCTTAACTTCACTGACGGTAATGTTGGCATCGAATTGTCAATCATTGCATGGAGAGGCAGTCGACATCCTTGCCAAGATGAGAAGCTTGATGGTTATAGATATATCTGGATCCGGCATGATGATAGAGCGGTGGGAAGTAGCAAGACAACACTACCCTTTGATGGTGTTCTGTGGGGTGAGTAGAATACTTATATATTTTAAATGTTTGCCTGGCGTTTAGTTTAGTTTAATTTGAATGATATTTTGTAATTTTAATTGTTATTCTGATGGGCTGATCCCCTTGCATCTCAGATTGATCGGATTGATGGACCCGTGCACACTGTTGAACATACTCTGTTTCACAGTCGAAGTAGATTTGTGGGCATCGACAGCTATGGACAATTGGTGGAGTGGTCTTGGGCTTGTTTTCAAGGGCAAGTCCAAGTGGCTGTGTTGTTGACAATGTGCGATTTCTCTTTGCATTCCAGCGTCCATGCTTTACAAAGAGTGAGTGAGGAATTAGAAAAGAAGATGATGGAAAGATGTGGCAGCGGAAAGTTTCATATTGTTTATGTAGAGGCATTAGAGAAAACTGAAGAGCATATCCGCCAAACCCTCCTACTCCTTCCCAGCGGCACTTGCGCTTGCATACCTGCCGATAATAGAACACGCCAACTATTTAACGTTGCTCTCTACAGGATGCTCAAAGCTAAGTCCAGCTATATTCCAATTGAGTCTTCCCACACGTATATCGTCGGACTGAGAGTGGGGGTGCAGAGAGATAGAAAATGGGTGAAGTTTGGGACTGATTGCTTTCCGGGTGATTACAAAGAGGAAGAATTGGAAAGGAGAAAAGATGATTTGCAAGTAATGACAGATCGGGAGGTGGATTGAAGACACTACTTTCCCATGTCCTACTCTTAGATATGTGATAACAAAGTTAAATCTTGGATCCTCTTAAGGTATAGATTATAGTCTATTTTTCAGTAGGGGGTGTGGGGGGCAACACCTCCCACTATTGTCTTAAGGCTATGGGGGCGGTGACATCCTATGGAGCCCCTTTGACGGGGATTCGGGGGTGGTGACTCCGAAGAAAAAAATTGAATTTCTAGGAAGACGAATTCTATTAGATTCTATTTTTAGAAGGAAAGTCCTAATGGCGTTTTTCCCATTCTAATTATTCCACTCTATTAGGCGTGTTTATCTTTGTGGAGTTTACATGTAATCTACACAACGAGTTCACATGTAATCTATTCATCTTAGAATTAATAAAGCTTGATATCTTGCACCATAAATATTTTCTTAGCTTGCTAAGGTTTTACCACATAAATCCTATCTTTTGTCTCATACATATTGAGGATTTGTTTGTTTAATTATCTCTGTAATTATATTCTATTATTTTTGGATAGTTGTAGAGTGCATGGTTTCCTAACATACTCTACTTGACAAATGATAAAATGCAAGTAGCACGATGTTTGCTGCTTGTTGAAAATAGAGAAAAAATTTCAGGTAGCCCAAGTAGATGTTAACAAAATCATCAATATAAACAACACGTAGTCAATAAATTTCAAAGCAGTGGTGCGGGTCAAGTCAACTTAGGATTTAGATAAACTCAACGGGGAAGATCAACATAAGTAAATGATAGAAGATATTATACAATCTTTAACTTTTTGTAATCATTTGTCATAGCTCTTGAAGTCTATTGGTGGTTCTTTTGTGAAACTTTAATTAGAGAGATGACATGTTTCCATATGGGAAGCTTTGAAAATCAGTTTATATTTAAGTTATGAAGTTCTAATATATGTAATTCATTAATTTTGGATGTTTTGTATTGTTAGTGGAGAATGGCATCCCCAATATTAAATAGTGGTGGTTACTTTATTTTATAAACATCATTTCTATATAATTGTAGATCCACTTAAAAATGGTCCCATTAGTTATAAAATTGCATGATTTTAGGATGTGTGTGTTGATTATTGATCTAAATTAGGCATTATTGAAACATTTTTCAACTTTTGATGGTCTTCGTCTCTCCTCTCAGCCCCCTCTATCAATCCCTTTCAACTCTCTCTTATGTTTATCCCTATTTTGAACTCTCTCCCTATCATCTTGTCGTCTCCACCCAAGGTTCCCCTACGCTCTATAATAGAATATAATCATTTCCCATTCATTGAGATTTTTCTCCCCTTGGCCTACTCAACTGCCATTGGTTGTTCAAGAAGGAAGACAAAGGGATTTATGCGAGATGTATGGAATTTATGCCTTAGTGCTGACTCGATCAATCTAATGGGGGAACTCCTTTGCTGAACCAACTGTAAACCAATAAATTACTTTGGTAAATTGCGTGACCAACTAATTCAAATAATGTATACCAAGTTGGTTTAGGCACTCAACCAATAAATGTGTGAGTGATAGAAAACCACTCAACCTTTTAGAGGCTCTCCCCTGTTAGTTGACTTCTTTGGGTCCTTTAGATCCCCAAGAGTTATCCCAAGACTGTGATTGGCATTCATAGCTATATCAAGAATGTCATTCATGGTCTTGGTCCATTTGTGTGCCCTCTTATGGCTAGAGTGCACTCAACCCCTTCATCCCACCTTTTTTACTTTTGAACTATTTGATGTCAGTTTGGGCATCAATTTGAATTCAATTTATCTATTAATATACATGCATTTTAGTTCACTTGGATATATCGAATATATATTTATCATTCATAAAAAAATATTAATTATTCACATACATTGTGGAGAGGTCAAGCAACCACTAGAGCATTTATCATTGTTCAAGGTAGTATTTCCCATAATCACTTTTGGCACACAACCTATTTTTTTAATATGAATGAAATTATTTTAAACTATGTAATTTATTATTTTTTGACATGTTGTTTATTTCCTAAGGGCTCGATAAGTAGACATTACTTAAAATCCCATATAATCCATAGCATATACCCCAAATGATTCATTATTTTCATCAAGTTAGATAGTGTTGCTATTATAGTGCAAGGTGGAGAAGAAATTGGTTTGAAGGTTATAATTGTATGCAAAAAAGTGAGTTAAGGAATTAAATATCTAGAGTGGGCAAGCCCAAATCATCAACTCATATCACTTAAGCTTCGTACCTATCAATAATGCCACTCATGCTTTGTACATTCATCTATGATCACTATCAATTTTTTAGGTAAGGTCATTATCACTTATGGCCATGAATTTTTAAGTTCTAATCTTGAGGGATGCCACCAAATTTTATAATATTCAAGATACACTTCTAAACCTTGTGTGTTTGTTATACTAGATTTGGAATTATTATTTAGGGCTTTATTACTATTTTACAAAGAATATTTAACCTAGTTAATATTAGTTGGGCATTTGTGTTATAATTTGGTTGTAATCCATTTATCCATATTACATTTTGATGACCCACCCAAAACAAATTTATTGATCACATGACGAGTGTTGCTAGAATGGGATTGACTAAGGTGGTGAATCCTAAAAAAACACCTTTCATGATTATGGTGAAAATGAAAAATGATTATTTTTTTTTGTAGATACAAAGGTAAATGTTGAATAATATTTATAATTTATTGATAATTTTGGCAAATTTAGAGGCAAAATTTTTAAAGACCAAGTTAAAATTATTGCTAACATTTTATGATCATTGAATGTTATTTAGGATTATCTAAAAAAATTCACAATCAAGATATACCAAAAATTAAAAGATCTAGGTAGAAATGACAACACAACAGAATGAAAATCAATGATTAAGTGAAAAACACTGCATAACTACGTTAGTCATTATAATGGAGTATCGTAAAACTAAAAACTTCATATAACCATGGTACCATTGTAGGGATACAATTAACACTGGTTAACTACCATATGTCTACAAGGTTACAAAACTCTGCAAAACTAAAAAATAAGCTTCCTAGTACTATAAAAACATCGAATCATCATGACATCCCCATAAACTAGAAAGGTTTGCCATAGATAAGATAGGTTACAACTAATACATAATTGGTAGGATTCAAGGCATAATTTTTAGGGAATCAAGAACTGATTGTCACTTCATATAACTAATGGCGTGATCTTTGCATAGCTTCTATGCAATGTACACTTATCCTTTGCCTTCTTGTGACACACTCATAATTGTTATTAAATCCTACATACTCATCTATATTGAGCGTGTTATCAATTTTGGGCACCTCACCCACACTTATTTTTATACCTACGTGCCCAACTTGAAATAGATTGCAGTCATTCACACACTTTTATGCCAAGCTTACTTTTTATCCTATACACTTCTCCAATGTTTGCTCGTAGACCTACATAATTCCCTTGTACTTTCTCACATTCTTGCACACCCAACTTGCATTTGTTCTCTATCCTGCATGATTCACTCATGCTTGCTTGCAGTATTGTGCATGCTTATTTTAGTGCATTCGTGTGTCAACTTACTCCAAATGCATGGTTTTCTAAGTGGTGCTTCTCAGCCTAGAACCTGCTAGACATCCAATTGGGTTGTTATCCATCACATACCTAAAAGATAAACCATTCCACATCATGGACTTGATGAAATGACTTGTAACCACCTTCTTTGTAATTGACAACAATTATAACTAGTCTTGTATTATTATGTATAAATATGTAGCATGTGCATCTAACCATAAAGATGGGCAGGGGGTGGTGGGGGTTAGGTGTAATTAAATTCCCATGAGTTGATGCCACACATTGTAATCACATACATAATCATAATGATAGGTAGCATGCTCTAAGTATCTACCTTGTCATACATGTATTGTAAGCATTCTTTAGTCTAGTAATTTGGAGGAAGTGTTACCCCTTATGATCATAAGAAGCCACTCTCTATCATTGATGAAGATTTGCACACCTTTGTACTCTTTCCATATTCTTTCTTATTTAATAAAAGTTGTATTTTTTCAATTATAAGACTTCCACTCCATTAAATATGTGTTGATTGATTTCTCTTTAAGTTTCACTATGCACATTCACTCTACACAACTACACACATTATCACCAATGTATGGTTGTTCCCTGTATACTTGGTCTTGGGCCTCATGGTGTGAATCATTGGTTTCAAAGCACATACATCCTTCATATCATTTATAAGTGTCATTTAAACACATGATTCCTTTCATTGTATATTTTAGTCATGGGAAAAGTGAGCAAGAAGGCAAACAACTCCAGATGGAAGTGTCTCTTTCAAAGTCTCTAGAAGAGATTGCATGCTTATTCAAAGAGTTAAAACCAGAATCAATAATTAAAAGACACTCTCTAGTCCAAGGAGAAAGGCTCAAGTATTATAATGGACCAACTAACAATTCTCATGATGAACAACATTAATATAATTGAGACTATCCACAACGGCCTTATTCAAGCCAAGGATAAATGTCTCCATGTCATACAAAATATATAGTAGGGGATATCTACCATGGATAATAAACTTTATCACCTTAAATCCAAGTGTGCAAAGTTTTAATTTCCTAATCTTACGATCATCAACGCATCCCCAGTCCTATCGTGATATGCAATGTAGAGAATAACAAAAGAGAACCTTGTGAGTCCCTATCATATACTGCTATTTGATTTTTTGGCAACATTGTTTGGAAATTTTTAAAATCACACCAAGGTAATTAGTGACAAGCTACTAAAGAAAATGGGATATGAAGACCAAGACCTAGGAAAGTAGGGCCAAAACATGATCAATCCCATCTAGATGGAGATATGACCACACAAGATGGGTCTTAGATACATCAGTTGTAACATAGTCAGAGAAGGATTTATACACTCCTCATCATAGTTACACACCAATTATGCATACACATTGTGATTTATGGAATATAGTCCAAGTGTTTTCACTTGTGTATTGGGTTCCTCATCTCAACATATTTGTGAGGAAGTTGAAGGTATCGTGTGAGCATCCCAATGATGCTCTATTGAAAATTCCTTGTTTCAATGCACATACAAAATTTATAATAAAAATATGCCATGGAAGTGTAAAATATGACACACATCTCAATATCGATGCCATGTGCAATCAAAATTTCTAGATTTTCAATTGCACTTACCATAAAATTAGCCTTAGGCACACACATAGAATTCAAAGTAGAAGAAATATGTGCAAAAAAGTGTGCCAACCAGGGCACTTGCCTCAATAAAAACATGCACACTAATATTTAAAATAATAACAAACATCTCAACCACACCAATTGTGAAGACATTCTCATTAGAGATACACATCACACTCTTTAATTACCTATGACCATTATCATCTCAATGGCCATACAACTGAGTAATGTTGAGATATTCATCATTTTTTATATATGGATGAAATAATTATTCCCAATCCACCTATTGGTTCTATGACATAATAGCACAAAGAACTACGCATTGACTAAAACTACATTGTGGGTGTATAGACCTTGATAGTTAGGGAAAAGTCTTTTCCTCTCTACAGTTGTCTTACCAGCTTAAGATTTCCACTTAAGTAATGTGGTGGATAGTGAAAATTCATGTTATAATTATGTGTAGACACTAATATCTACATAACACACCTTTCATTGTGTACCATCACCTTTATAGATATACACCATCAACATTCCAACTTCTGTTTCAACAACACATATCATGCCCACACATGAAACTTCATAGTTATTTACTGAGATAGAACACATGGATTTTATCAAATTTACTCTTGTATCTCAGAGTTTTGATATTGGACATCGGACTTAGATAGTGTAGAGATCAATGGTTTTGGCACCACTACAACATTGTGGAGTTTTCTACAATCTTAAGCATACAACATCCATTTGACATGGCCATGCTTAATTTATAATTATCTCTTAGACACAAATATTATTAAAATATATTGAGAAGGAAACATGAGTACATACACTCCCACTTCTTAACATTAAGAGTGCAAGGATCACTCACATCCTTTGGCATTCACAACCATCCATAGCAAATTATACACTTTTATTTAGATGAACAATGCAACTCTTAACAACTTCAAGTGCACTTTTTTGAATATAAAAAAGGATGTAGTGGGGGCCATTTATATTCAAGAAAATTTGAATAATTTTTTTGTATATATTATGTAGTGTACTTTTCTTCTTTTCCTTCCTACGACATACTTGCACATACTATGCAATCATGCACACTCCTTTATGTTGGTCTTGCCCTCAATATTGGGCACTACACCCACACTTATTCACATACCTACATGCATAAATCATACCATATCATAGTCATACACACTCTTCTATGCTAATATTTATTATAATCCTACACACCACACTCACGCTTGCTTTAGTCCTGTGCATTCCAATACACCAAGTTTGTTTGCAGTCATACGCACACACTCATGCTTATTCAAGTCTTTTACACTCCCCTAAACCAATATTTATTTCCATCATATGCATGACTCTAGTGATTTATTATAGATCCACGTACCTCACTCATGCTTGCTTGCAATTCCACACACCCAATTTACAGTTTTTATCAATCGCACGTGATTCACTTGCACTTTTCTATTATACTATGCATGCTTACTCCAGTGCATCAATGTGTCAGCTTGCTATGACCATGTGGTTTTCCAAGTGCCACTTCTTAGCCTAAAACCTATGAAACATCCATTGGGGTAGTTAACTACCACATACTTGGAAGATGAACTATCACATAATAGGGAAGATGAAATGAATTGTAACTGTATTCTATGTAATTGACAATAATTTTAACTTCTCTTTTATTCTTATGTATGAATATGTAACATGTGAATAAAAATTTGTGGGAAATTCCCATGATTCAATGCCACACATTTTAAGCACATACATAGTCTAAAATGATATGTAACATGCTTTGATTATCTACCCTATCATACATGCATTGTAAATAATCTTTAGTCTAGGTAAATCAGAGGAAGTGTTACCACTTATAATCATAGGAACATGCTCTCCTAACCTTTTTTAATCTTTATACACATTTTAAATCTTTCCCTATTATTTATCATCAAATATAAGTTGCATTTCTATAAGTATAATACTTAAGCTCCATTGAATGTGTGTTGATTGCTTTGGGTCTAGATATACTCTCAAGCTCAAAATTAATTTGTATTATCTATTTATCCACTTAAGTGCATCAATAAACATGTATCCTAATTTGGTCAAGTATGATTCACCTTTTTATAGGCCTTGGTATTATGTAAAAAACATTGTCATACAACTACAATGTATTTTAATATTTGGATGATAGATAAATGAGTTAGAAAATTGATGGTGATATAAAATCAACCTCTTATGGTTGGATAAATTCCACTCACAATCCCCTATAAATAATAGATAAGGAAGGAAGCAACCTCAACTTTTTATTTATGTGTTCCATGGTAAGCTTGTGAAGTCACACTAAAAGCACTAAAATTAAAAGGAAGCCTCACAAGAATGAGAGATTTTTTTCCATCTTATTCCCTAACCTAGATAAATATTCATATAAATAGTTGTACATTTCTTGAGTAGGAAGAACAATACAAAAAACATCGCTTTTTGAAGCATGAATAAGCTTAACTATAGGCCAAGATATTCTAAATTGATTGATTGCAGTCGCCTGTACTCTTAATTTTCTCTATGTATATGCATAAGATGATATCGGTTTAGATGTTGGGTGGAGTTATGGTTTTTTGTCTCCCCAAGGTTACTCAAATCCCACTAATGGTAATATTTTAAAGTGTATCAAATGTGCCACAATTGTTACTATAGTTTGTTGAAGGAGGATCACAATTATCTATAGTTTACTTATGGGGGACAAAGGCCCTTTATTTCTCTAGTATTTTTATCTCAATATTTTTGGTGGTCATCTAGGATTCTCTTTAAGATATCCTAGAATTTAGATATAGTATCTTTGTCATTTTTGTGGCATGCGAATAGAGTCTTGAAAATGAATAATTTCATCTTCCCTTTTTGGGGAATGATAAATGAATCTCTATGAGTTATAAAATCATTGTATAATATTATAAAAGGATCCTCATTTTTTTATACAACTGATATACAAAAAAACTTTGTAATGATAAGTTGGATTAAAAAAATTAATACAAGGAAGTTTTTTACAAAAATAATGTCATCTATGAATTTTTACCAATTTTGATTATAATTATATTGATATTTTATCATATTTTCCATTATATTGGGTTTAAATATCAGTTTATGCACTTGATGAAATATTGTTTACATAGATGGTTTTGGTTCATCTAATTTAAGTTCACATTTGAACAAAACTATGGGTACATTAATAAAAGAGAGAATGTTCTTATATTCTATAAAATCAATCTTATGATGAGCTATTTTAAGAGGGTGAAAAATTCTTTTCAAATCTATCTATAGTTTTTTTTTTCATGTATTTTTCCTATGTGCTTCTCAATAATATCCAATTTCAATTACATTATCTTATCCTCACCAATTTTCCAACTACAACTTGTGCATTTTCATTCCTTGGGAGATTCATTTCCATTTTAATTTTTAACAAGTTTAATGAATGGATATGTGGTTACCCACTCTAACATGAAACTCCTTCCCCAGTCCCATTGTCTTACGTATATATTTTTGATATAATTCAGCATCCAAGGAGTATTTAGTGTCAGTCATTATATTATCATTAAACTCATTATAGGTTTCATTTTGGTTTTTATAATCATCCCTTGATAGTTGTGAACACTAAAGACATAGGACATGACAAAGATGATATTTAAAAATAAGATGAAATAATTCAAAAAGTATTTGCTAATGTTTTTTACACCATTTGGAGTGTTGTTGGGACATGTAGTTTGCAATGGAAGCATTCTTGCAAACCAACCAAAAGTGGCATCTATTCTAAATTTTCAAACACCTAAAGAATATTTGATTGGATTCAAAGTAACTAATATCTTGAATATTAGATTAAAATTTCTCTAACATGCACATATTTGCACCACATCATAAGGAGAGTGTCACAAGAAGATGATTGTTACAAAAGTGGTAACATTTTTAAAGCTTAGTAGAACTGGAAATAGATTCATAGATTATGAAAAAAAATTGAAAACAACAAAATTATCCAAATTGAGAATATTCTACTGTCAAGGTTCCATAAAAAATATTATAAAAGGTATAATATTTTTGTTGTATATTATTTTGTTTTATAATCTTTTACTTTGAACCTTGATAGTAAAAATATCTGTAGTGTTGTTGAGATATGTAGTTTTAAATGAAGATATTCTTATAGACCATGAAAAGTGGTATCTATTTTGACCTACAACCACCTATGGATTATTTGCATAGAATTAAAATTGGAGAAGAGCATGAATATGTATAATATTTTCCCCTAATGCACAAATTTTTGAAGTGTCCCAAGTGGGATAGTGTCTAAATAAGATAAGTGTCACAAAGGTGGTAAGAGTGTTAAAATTTAGTGAAAATAAAAATATATTTATAAAAAAAAAAAAAAATTCCAATAACTAAAAAGAGCTTTGCATAACTACAAAAAGCTTCATTGAATATGACAAGCTGCATGGAAATAAAAATAACATTACATAATAGTTAAAGCTTTACATAAAAGTAATAAGATTTACATAGATATAATTTCCCTCAAAAGAAATAAGGAATCGTATCAAATCCTAAAGGGGAAAAGCATCACAAAGAAATAACCACTCTATAAAAAAATGAAATTTTCCTATAAGAAGAAAATTATAAAAAGTCACAAAGAAGGAAAGAAAAAAGTAAAAAGGCATTTAATGTTTTTGGTTATAGCACTGAAAACATGAAAGTGGAGGAAGAATTGAGGAACCATAGAATAAAAAATAAGTTGAAAATGATATTATTTTTATATCACAAATCAATGAATGAGATTCCAAAGCCTATTGTAAAAGCCATAAATTTTTTAAAGCAAAGGAAGGCTAAATTAGAAGGTAGGGTCAAAGCCAAAAATTATGGGAAATGGAATAAATTATAAGAGATAAATTATATGCCTTATGGATAAGGATTCAACATGTTAAAAATCCTAAAGATTTCTTTCCTATAAGTGTTGAGAGCTCAATTCAACATGCAGTGTGTGTAGATGAGCAGAGACAAAAAAACAAGAATTTTTGATGGAATAGTCTAAGATGGGTTTACATGCTAATTATATTTCCTAATTTATTCTTAGATATTTTTGTAAAATGCAAATCCTAGTTGATGCAAAGAAATAGGTGTTCAAAAATTAATACAAGGGAATGGAGAATACCGAATGGATGAAGCTTCTCAACTCCACCATTCTTTAAGGTGATGAAAAAATTGTTTATATGGTAATATAAATAAAAATATACAATATGATTCATATTATAGAATAATTAATCATTCCTAACAATAAAATACCTCATATAGGGTAATGAACTTACAAAATGAAAAGGATAATATAACATGCTATCTTGCAAAGAGCTTACCATCTATAATAAAAAATAATAAGAAGACATATGAGTGGAAGATATGGGTGAGAGATGTCTCAAATTTTATTAAGGATTTTAAGGTAAAAAATATCGATGAACATATTAGATGCATTTTTTGGCATATAGCTAACAAATGGAAGGAGCTTCCAACAAGCATGATTACCATTAGACATCATATGGTGATCTTAGGTATTTAGTTCAACTAGCTGGAGTACTTTTTCAAAGAATTAATAGAATTGAGAGACAATTTTTCAAATACAGTCTTAGATAAAATTCAAATATACATTTTTGTTTGTTCTAATATTATTTTTTAAACATAAGTCTCTATGTAGATTAGTTAATATTTTACACACTTAAGAACCTAAAGGGGAATTAAAAGAGAATGCCTTTTTTTTAGGAAAAAGAATACATTTAAATATAATAAGGCATAAAATAACATAGCATTTTGGATATTAGAGTTTAGGGTTGAAATTAATTTATGGTTCCACATATTTTTATCGATCAATATTCACGTCATATATATGTAATATGTATGAGGGATAACACTTACAATGTGGTTAGGAGAGATACCCAACTAGGCCTAATTACATTACCATTTCTACTTAGTGATGATTTGATGATGAAAAACTAGCGTGGTGGTAAGGTAATATTACTGTGAATAAGGAAATCCTAATTTATAAAAAGAGCCTTAGGAAAGATGGAGAATAAATCAAATCAAAAATAAATGAAAAGAAAGAATCTATAGACCAAAGTAGAAGAGACAACTAAAACCAAGAATAAGACAAGGATAGGTAGAGAATGAGCAAGGAATTATAAGAAGAATAAAAAAGAGTCATATAATAATGTAGCTTATGAGATAGATGCATATCCATCTTGTAACATTCCATATGTTGAACAAAGGCACGACCCATTAGTACAATATTTGTTGACTATACCTCCTTATCCAGGCCAAGAACCAAAGCAAACACCACTATACCTTGCTCAAATGATGTCTATCATTGAACAAAGCCAACAAAAAGAGCCCTATTATGTTACAATGCCAACATAAACAGGCTATGATCTATACTTATTTGAACATATTTTTTTATAAAATAGAGATGACGTTCTTATCAAAGATGTTGAAGTAGGAACCAAGTTTATGCCAGACTTCCCACATGAAAGTCTGAGTAGTTTGATTAAAACTCCTAGTATTTGACCTTGAATTCAACCATTCAAATAGGCATCAACTTGTTATAATCAAGATTTATTCCAAATGCCACAACAAAACTAAAGTACGCTTGTAAAAGGGAAAGGCCCTATGGAAGAACAAATGGAATAGGTACAACAAATATACCAAAACTATCTGAACTTAGCTCATAATCTTAACACAAGGGCTATTTCTAACATAATACTTATTGAGATAGCTCCATCAATAGGGCAACAAAATAGATGCTTTAGGCTATACAAGCCAAAATGTAGACCCATTTAGCCAAATCACATTGGTTGGTGACATTTATAATGCCCCTATTTTGATGGAAGAGACTATCGTTCAAATGTAAGACCTCAATCAAAACATTTTAGATAATGCACATGTGTATTCCAATTTAAACCAAAGTGGGTCTAATCTACCACCAAGCAATACACAATATATTCTTCCAAAAAATGCCATGAGTGGATTGTACCAACAAGGGATAGGTATGCCTATTTCCCAAAATCAACAAGCCACCTCCACTCTTTAACTAGTTTCTTCCTTGAGTGTGCGACAAAGAGCAATGAACTAACAAGTTAAATTACCAGCACAATAAGTGCATAATACTATGCCACCTCAATAAATGATAATGAATTTTTTACCACAACAAATGTATATCAATATACCTCATAAATCATAAATGTTTCCTAACCAAAAATGTATTCCTATTGGTCAAAAAGTGCTAATACTAAACCCCCAATAGTTAACTAAATAACAATAAATGCCTATTCAACATCAAGTGTCAATCCAACAATAAGTTTTAAATCATAAATAAGGTTCTTATGTACAATAGGTACTAGGTGTTATGCAAAAATTTCCTTTAACCCAAAGGGTATCACACGTGCAACAAGGATCAAACTATCAACAACTCTAATAATAAGGATCTAGTCAACAATATGTTCCCTATATATAACAAGGTTCAACGAGTAGGCAACAAGTTCCTTCCCAAACCCAAAAATACAAATACATTATGTAGAGCCAAATTCTATTACTATAGTTATTATTCATTATCTAGGGCTATGTAGCCAATCTAAGCCAGAAGTTTTCAATAGCAACATATTTTTTATTCATAGTATAATCTCAATGCATAGATATGCATACCTAGTCATCTAGCTAGTTTTACTAACAATCCAAAATATGCCTACCCTAGTCAAGGTAATCCACTTTTGATCTCGCAACCTCAATAGAAATAGAACACTCCTAATTTCCTTTTCTAAAAATTACACAAGATGAAGGATGTAATTCAATCCGTACATATTGGAAAACAAACAAAAAAATTTAAAATAGATGAAATATGCTCTTTTCCATTTAACATGGAGTATATGCAAATACCATTTACACCATGCTATGAGCCACCTAAATATAATAAATATAAAGGCAAAGGAAACCCTAAAGAGAATCTAAAATAATTCTTTGTTGCATAAGAACCAATGGCATATAGTGACATATGTTGAAATTATGAAAGAATTCTATACTTGACTTTGATGATATTTCAGAGAAGTTTGTACAACATTTTTCATATAATATCAAACATGAGATTATTATTTTAGATTTAGGGAAAGTTAATATAATACTAGTTAAAGTTTCACTACATACTTGCAATTTTGGAGAGCACTAGCAAGCTGGTTTACTCATAATTTGCTAGATAAATAGATGGTTTATTTACTAAGAGCCTACATAGCTAGATATCATACCATATCGAGCTACAATGTGCTCATCATTCAAATAGGTTATATAGAAATGAATAAATATTAAGAAATCCCTTATCAATAAAGGGATAATTAATCTATCCTCATCTAATCAGAGCTAGAATTAACATCAAGGCCAACATAACTAGAACTAGAACCAAAGCCAGAGCCATAATCAAAACCCAATTCAAATACCAGATTTAACACCACCTCAAGCCAAAAAAAATGAGAGATATAAACCATACGACCATAATAAGAATGTTTTTTTGCAATAGGGTTACTAAATCATGCCATCTTTAGATAGTATAGACACTAGTTGACCATTTACCTCTACCCACTTAGAAACCACCTCCTCCATACACTCAACCAAGACCTCCACAAAACTAATTGCCACAAAATAAAAATCAATTAAAATCCCCTCCTCTGAGGAGAAGACTATCCATTGACAAACAGTTTAATGACCTTGGTGAGCCTATTAAATTTATATTTTGAAGATTGGTTCAATCAAATATGATCATTTATCCAATATCAAATCCATTTCCTAAAGGGATTCATTTTTTTTATTGGTACAAAGAACATAAATTTTGTGAGTACCATCGTGTCAGAGGACATTCCATAAGATGGTGTATCTAACTCAGACATTCGATTGAGAATATGATAGAAAATGGAGAGATAAAAATAAACACCCATGCCCCTATGAATAATCATAACTTAGGTATATACTGGAATATATTTCCCCTATATAAAAATAATAATTACTAGTAGTAGCACTAACAACAACAACAATATATAACTCTACCAAAAAATCAATAGTAGAATGGTTAGAACCAAGGGTAAAATGATCAAACCAATCAAGAAGGCCATCAAGCCTTTATGTATACCTATAAAAATGTTGTAGGGCATGTTTAAGGTGGTCATGTTGCCACTATCACCATTAAAACTAGACCTGATACCAACAAACCTAGACCTTTGTTCAACAGTGCCTATCTGCTGAACAATGCCTATCAACTTTCTTATGCTGATTATTCTTCCACACACTGTGTTGAGAAGATAAATCCATGTCATCCAAGAATCATCATTCTAAGCCTCATTACCTACCTATCAAATTACCAAAGCCAAGAACTAGATCGATATTATGCAATCATAACTCGATGAGCCAAGTTCACTATCAAAGGACCATAGCCAAATACTATAAGTGAGCCTAATTGACCTTCCATGCCTATCAAGAATAAATCAATTGATAAAACCAAGGGGAAGTCCTATGATATTATAGAACAAATAAAGAAGACACCTACACACATATCCATCATGGATTTATTATGTACGTCTAGCATCCATAAAGATCCACTGAATGAGTAGTTGAACCAATCCCTCATGTCAAATAACATCACTCCACATAAATTTCAAGCCAATGAAGGACACTTGGCCCCCACCCAATGTCTTAAATTTGACCAAAGTGACATGTCATCATTGGGACCTCTGCATAATAACCTATTGTACATTAAGGTTAGTATAACAAACCATAGAGTTAAACATGTCCTTGTAGATAATGGTTCAAGTCTCAACATTGTGTCTCTGAATTTGGTCAAACATCTTGGATATATAACAAATGACTTGTAACCAAATACCATCGTTATCAAGGCATATGATAATGAGGAATGAGAATCTCAAGGTACTATTAGTTTTTTAGTGGTCATTGGGCCTTTAACCCATGACATTGTATGTCATGTTTTGGACCTATAACTATTTTACAATTTATTATTAGGCCGACCCTGGATCCATGAAATCAAGTATATACTTTCTACGTTGCATCAATATATAAAATTTCCACATTCTAGACTGGAAGTGACTATACCATCTTATATTTATCCATATCAACATTTTAAATGCCTCGAGGCCAAATATAAAAGCTATAACTACCAATTTGGCATGAATCCTATGCCCAAATCAGATGGAGAAAGAGCAAAAAAATAAAAATCCATTGAATCAAGCCCAAAATCTAATTACATTGACCTAAATAGCTTAGCCTCTACCTTATCCATTTCTCCACCATAAATTTATAACCACTTATATATAACTGACATAGGTCTCAAGGAATATAGTACCCATAATGCATTCCATATTATCAAATTTCCAAAAAAACCAAAAGCTTATGGGAGACCTAAGGCCAAAAATACTCGTATGGAGTGGGAAACTAAAGAAAAATATCAGTTAAATAAGCCCATTATTTTCAAATCAGCCTTTAGCCTAGAACATGACCCCTTAACAGAAGATGATTCATGGCTTTACATTGGTGAGTCAATTAACTATTACCAAAGTGAAAATTATCCTATTCCTAACCAGATTAAGGATCACTTAGCTTATGAAGGAAGAGGCTTGGGGTTACATCAACAAGGCAGAATCGCACTAGTCTCAATGACCAAGTATAAAGGAACTCATGTTATTGGATTCAAACCATCTAAGGGTGACTATGCATACCTTATTTGTGTTCCAACACCAATGACTAGTGATGAGGATGCTAACAGTGATGTAGGGTCTGATTATAGCATCTATAATGACCTTGCCATTACAAATTTGTTTAACCTCCATGCCATTTACACAATTAAGCTCATTTATGTACATTTGCATTTAACCCTTTACCATCCATAATTGATAGACTGTGACTAGCAAGAGTCAACAATGCCATTAGATGAGTTTGAAAATGATGAGGCCATGTATGAATTTTTGGGATTGATAAGTCACATTCATCTTGGAGACCACAAGCATAAATTTTCTATTAGATTGGATAATGCTACCTACTTCAGAGAACATTTGAACTTCCCTAGTGAAAAATAAAAATAAAATCAAACATTGAGGTCTGAAAGTGAAAACCTCTTTGAGGTGCTTTCTGACCAGGGAAAATGTAAAGAGAAAGGCAAGTATTTTAGTGAAAAGTGGTTTTTAGTGCCATTATAGGGGGATGTTCACCCCTCTTCTTATAAAGCATAGGATATCTATATCCCAAAGCCTATTCAAGGATTAGATATCAATACTAAGGAGTGGAAATATTTTACATAAATTATTCAAGATTATCCTAAAGTATTTGTTTCATGGTCAATGCTAGCATTAGGATACTCTAATTCATCCTGCTTAAGAGAATTATACAAGTTAGTTTGTCTAGAGGGCTTTTCCATTGACAATAAATTCAAATCATTTTCAACTATTTTAGATGATCATTCTACACTTATTATGGAGGACACTTCAGAAGTGAACATTAGGACTTTAGAGGAATTGAATTAGATTAAAATAGGTGCATCTCTCATTGAGGAGGAACGTGGATTTTTTAAAACCCTTTTGAGGGAGTTTCTTGATGACATATTTACCTAGGCCTATTCGTACATGACAAGTTTGGACCCTACCTTGGTTGTACACCATCTCATTGTACATCTTGATCCAAGCCTATTAAACAAAAGTTATATAAGATGCATCCTTGTATTGATGTGTTAGTCAAGAAAGAGTTTGAAAAACTCTTAGACATGAAATGCATCAGGCCAATCAACTATTTAGAGTGGATTTTAAACATTGTGCTAGTGAGTAAGAAACCAAAAGGTATCATAATCTACATTGATTACATAGATATCAACAAAGCTTACCTAAAATATGAATTTTATTTGTCTAATATTAACATGATAGTCAACTCAATAGTTGGATATGAAATGCTTTCTTTAATGGATGGATTTTCATGTTATAATCAGATGAGAATCACACCGAAAGACCAACACAAGATTGCATTCACCACTCCATGAGGAATATTTTTTATTAGGTGATGACATTTGTACTTAATAATATACGAGCCACTTGGCAAATAACCATGACAGTGATTTTCCATGACATGATGCACACCATTATTAAGAACTATGTTGATGATATCCTAGGTAAATAAAATACCTATGTCAATCATCCAACCATACTAAAAAGAATATTTGAGAGACTTTACAAGTACAACATCAAGCTTACTCTAAAGAAATATTTATTTGGTGTTACTTCTAGAAAACTTTTAATCTTCATTGTCTCTCATAGAGACATTGAAGTCAACCTAGCCAAAGTTAGTGCAATTACAAAATTTCCACCACCATCTACCTTGAATAAGCTCCATAGTTTGCTGGGCAAAATTCAATCTATTAGACACTTCATCTCATAATTAGCTAACAAATTCCATCCATTTATGCACTTGTTGAAGAAAGAGTTACATTCTCCTTGAATGAAGAGTGCCATAAAGCATTTGATCATTTTAAATAAATCTTGCAAACCCACCTATTTTATTACCACCAATGCCAAACAAGCCATTACTTCTTTACTTGTCAATAACTGAGTATGACCAAGGGCCACTTTTGGCACAACATGATGGATATGGAAAAGAGCACACCATGTATTATTTGAGATGAACATTGGTCACATATGAGCATAAATATACATTGATTAAAAAATCCTATTTATCAATCTATTTGTAGCCCAAAAGTTGCATCATTATATGTTGAACAATAAAACTATTATTATTGTCAAAGTAGATCCACTCAAGTATCTACTTTCCAAATCAGATCTATATGGATGCATGGAAAAATAGATCATGCTATGGAGTGATTTTGAAATTTAATATGCCAACTAGAAGACCATTAGGTGGCAAGTATTCACAGATCAACTTGTAGAAGCTCCTATTCAAGATACTCAACCTCTTACATTTAGATTTCTGCATGAGGCCATTATGACCACTAAAGAAGTAGATGCACCTACTGAGGTTGATTAGTGAAAGATGTAGTTTGATGGATCATTTATGATTGATAAAATCAATGTAGCAATTTTAATACACATGATGGATCTAGAGTGACATGAATAATCAAAGCATACAAAGATAATAGTGAACACATATCAATGAACTAGTACATAGGAATTACCATGGAAAAGCCTCAAAGAGGTAAAATAACCACCAATGTGATATTCATATATTTAAGAAACAAAATCAACCCAATACATAAAATCCTCCTTCTCACTTCTTCAATAGCCTTCATAAAATTGTTTGTTCATGCATAATTCATGATTCATAATATAATCTTTTTATCACGTCAGTAGACGGGCTCCTTGGCGGAAATTCTTCAGATCTTTGAGTGGAATCCTGCGATAGTAGGCAGGGGCCGAATGGCTACGGCTTCACTATTATAAAAACTCACACTTACAAACTTTATTACAATTCCTTGAAGTATTTCTGATTCACAGGATCCGTCAAAAACGGGCAAGTGAAGAGCATACTCTGCTTTCAAGGCTACTAGATATTCACACTGAATATTTTTCGATGATCTACTACTAAGAGCTAAGGCCTATATATAGCATTTTGAGAGGTCCTGCCTGCGCTGGCAAGGCGGTGTCTGTCTCATCATGCTTTACAGCTGTGGCTTACAAAGAGATGCTATTGGACCCACCGTCCGATTGGTGTGTTGGAGAGGATGATGATGAATTCATAGGTTGTGGACCCAACACGGCTTCCGCTTCATCAAAAAGGTCATTTTCAGAGATAGGCTGGAAGAGGCATCTTATCTAGAACGTGCTTTGGACGTACCAATGTCGGCACGGGCCCCTATCACATGGCATGTGACGTGGTCTGCAGTGGAAATGAGATTCCCACTCAAGTTGTCTCCGAATAATTGTATGAACCACAGTATCTTGACTATGATTTTGTTGTTCGTGTATTCGGTGAGGACCAAACCGCGTAATCCATCTGTAGAGATGTTCATTATGGGCCGACCTTATTTTGATGTGCCATGTCCAGAGTGGACGCTTGAGTAAATCAGTGAATTGATTGTACAGATATTCACTGTTTAGCCTGTCAATGAAAATTGTTCCATGATTATGCCTGCGATCTGCTTGTATACGCACTGCTGCAGACATTTGGAGATCTAAGGAAGCAGCATGAGAAATCCTTGTGCACCTAGGATGTATGCCTTCTTGCAGGATTTGTTCTTGAACCAAAGTATTTAAAGAGTCGAATGCTTGGTTCAGTATTCTGGTCAAGTTAAAACTAGGTGCTGGTGCAGGTCGATGCATAAGAGTAGCAGGAGGGTTTCTGCTAAGCCAGTCAGCTATAACATTACTTTTACCATCTATATGATGTACTGAAAAATTGAACTGGTGGAAAAATGCTTGCCACCTGACATACTTGCCACGACCATCTTTCCTACCATGATCCTTTTCTCGGAAAGATAAAAATCGGGTGCAGTCAGTTACAACAACAAAATGTGGCAAATGTAGTAATTTTAACATGAATTTTTCCAGACATTTCTTTACAGCATAAATTTCCTTATCTGAGGAAATCCATTTCAATACATCCTGACTAAAAACACCAGAAGCAAACTCACACACAAATTCTACATTATCTATAACTGAAACAAGTACTCCTCCCCATGAGAGGTCTGATGCATCAGTATAAACCTTCATTTCTTGGGATCTTGGAACATGAAGTTCTGGCAAACAAGAGACTTTTGCCTTTATCTTCTGAACAGCTTCTGTGTGGCGTTGTTCCCACCGGAATGCTTTCTTTTTCTGCAAGAGTTCTTGTAGAGCAAATCTATCTTCTCCTGCGTTTGGATAAAAACTGTTCAAATAATTCAGTAATCCAAGAAAAGCTTGTACCTGAGCTTTATCAAGATGCTCGGGAAAACTGATGATCTTTTCTTTTATGTGTGGCTGTATTTGCAGTTTAGAATCTCGGATGATCATTCCGAGGTAATTACATTCGGTAGTGCATAACTGTAATTTTGTTTCAGAAAGCACTATGCCTGCATCAGTAGCCAACTGTAAAAACTTGGAGAGATGAGCAATGTGTTCATCTAAAGAATTGCTAAAAATTAATATGTCATCAATATATACACAGAGAAAATGAGAGGTGCCTCCAAAAATCTTATCCATGTGCGCCTGGTAGTATGCTGGCGCATTCATTAACCCGAATGGCATGACAGTCCATTGATAGTGGCCAAAAGGGCAACTGAAGGCTGTCTTGGCTCTGTCTTGTTCTTTGACCCGAATCTGATAGAAGCCGGATTTACAGTCAAACTGGGAGAAGTATTTACAAGTAGCAACTTTCTCCAGAAGATAGCTTTTATCAGGAATAGGATATGGGAATGGTTCTGTGATAGCGTTCAATGGCCTATAATTGATGACCATTCGCTTTTTACCTCTTTTCTGCTCTGAATGTTTATTCACCATAAAAGCATAACAGCAAAATGGAGAGGTTGATTTTTCAATAAAACCATTCTTTTCCAGATCTTGTATCTGGGTTTCCATATCTGCATAGTCTTGTGCTGGGATAGGAATTTTCTTCCCTATTTTTATATGCTTGCCTTCTAAAATCTTGATTTCCATTTCAGGCATGGATTTTGCCCAAAATT
This sequence comes from Torreya grandis, assembly GCA_037957365.1. Classification (NCBI taxonomy): domain Eukaryota; kingdom Viridiplantae; phylum Streptophyta; class Pinopsida; order Cupressales; family Taxaceae; genus Torreya; species Torreya grandis. The sequence continues at coordinate 25,987 of JARHVA010000171.1, read as the reverse complement.
GTTGCGGGTTCTCTGAACAGATAGTGGCTTTAATCTTTTCTCCTAAGGCAAGAATCTCAGCAGGAATTTGTTCTGGACTTTGGGTCATAGCACTAAGAAATTGCTCAGTAGCATATATGAGCCTAGGAATTCTGAGCCTTTCATTATCAATGGTAAACATGATGCTTTTAGCAGTAGCACCATAAGGGGTGTATCTATCAATGAATGATCCTCCTAGGAGGATGTCTATAGGCATCTTCTCAAGGGCGAAGAAATCACAATGGAAGAGTTTATTTTGTATTCGCAGGGCTTGCTGGTGTTTATACTTATTGCAGACAAAACTATTACCCTGGATATCAATGCTCTTATAAGCTAGACGCTCATCAAGTGTCTCCCAATCACTGATGAGTTGTGGTTTGGCAAATGACAGAGAAGCTCCAGTATCAACTTGGGCATCTACTAGTCTACCATTTATTTCTAATGTGAAGAACTGTGCAAATCTCCCATTAATGAGATGGTTAAGATATGCAGGCTGTGGCAGTTCTAAAGAAGGGATGCTTGTACATACCAGTTTCTGCCTTCCTGGATCTTGAATGATGGTAGGTTCTTCATAGATGTCTTCTGGTAGCTCTGGTTCAGCTTCTTCTTCTGGTTCATGTGGATTACTACAATCTCCTTCAGGGCAGTAATCTTGGTCAGAATAAAATATGCTTCCGACATCGTCTTCTGGTTCATAGCCGTCCTCCCAGGTGGGATCTGCTGCAAGAACTGGTTCTTCCGCAGGCATGATTTGTTCCCAGATGGGTTCTCTGATTTCTTTAGCAGGCTCTCTGGATGTAAACTTATTCTTAAGCCAGGAGTCGCTGGGCTTGAACCGACTTGGATATTGCACAGGAGGATTTTGCATTCTGTGCATAGTTGGTGGTTGCCGTGGTTGAGAGGGCTGTCTCCCTCGGGATGATTCTCCGCGGACAAAACCTCTTCCTTTTACAGGTCGTTTTGGTACCTCATGATGGTCTCTTGACCAGGGACCATAAGCCTCATATGCCTGATCGGAGTATCTTGGTCGATACGGTCGTGATCCTCTGGAACCTCGTTGCATATTGGTCATGGGCTGTTCTAGCTCATCTGCAAGAGATTCGAGTTCTGCTGCATCCTCATCATCAGATGCTTCATCAGGAAGATCTTCTAAGACAGGTTCAAAGATGTCGTCTTGGAGATACAGATCTTCTTCAGCATCAATAACATCCCACCACGCTGCTGCGTTGGAAGAAAAAATAGCTTTGACTGCGGGATTTTTACAGGAGCAGTTGGGCGCAATATGATCGGGTTTGCGGCAAATGTAACAGATAGGCTGTTTGGAAGGAGGTCGAGCAGACTGACGTTTGCGTAGAAAGCGGTGAGGAGGTGCATAAGAATGACGCTTTGGAAAAGAGCGGCGTTTATATGACAGACGGCGGCGACGCTGCTTTTGTTGTTTACGGGGTTGCACATAGGGGCGACACCCGAATGGAGCTATTTCAGGAAAAATAGGTGCAATGGCTGCAGCTTGATGCTTGCTAAGCTTCTGCATTGATTTAGTCTCTGATACTAACAACATTATTTGTTGTTGGGTAAAATCAATAAGATCAGAGAGAGCTAGATTGGAAAGTTCAAGATCTTTTAAATCAATGTATGCTAAGACTCGATCAATTAGATTGTAAGGCATAGCATGTAGAAACTTCATTTTGACAAAAATAGAAGTATGGCATTGGCTTTCATAAGCAAGCTTTCTGAATTGCATAGCAAAAGGTTGGAATTGTTTAAGATCACAGAGTTCCATCTTCATCAGCCATTTTTTGGTTTCTAACTGCCTATGGGAGGCAGGAGGTGCAAACTCATCTATCAACAATTTATACAAGGCATTTAGAGAGTCAGGTTGATTATGAACAAGGGCATACTGTTGGTCAACTGGGATACTATCCCACCAATGGTTAGTAATTCCCCAAAAATATTTTACAGCAAAACAGGTGGTGCCAACTTGATCAAGGTGTGCTTGGACTGCGAGCACACGCATAGTATTACACCATCCGGCAATCTCATTGAGGGGATTTAACAAATCATCTATATTTAAATACCATGGTTGCAAATGGATATGGGTTCGCTGCATGAGAGAATGACCATGGGATTTCTTTCCTGACGAGAAAGAAGGACCAAAGGAAACTGAGCAAAAAGGTCGGGTGGATGATTCAGCTTTTTGATCTTCTTTTGACAACCAACTTAAACTATCCTCTAAGCTGTCAATCTTAGAGTCAATAGATTCTACTTTCTTCTGTATTTTATTTACAGTATCTTTAATGTCTATAACATCTCGGCATAAGTCATCAAAATTTGCTGCGAGATGAGAATTGAACCTGGAGACATAATTCCTCTGCTTGAATTCATTTGAAGGATTTTCATATGCGGCAGCAAAATAATGTACAGTGCCTGCAGCATGTCGATAGACACCTTTGGCTGGTGGCCATCTTCCTCCTCGGTAGAGAGTAACTGTGTCTTCTGTAAAGAAATCAAGACTGTCTTCCCTGGGAAGACTCATTAGTGAAAGGGGAAAATCTTTTCCCAAATTAACTTCTTCATCCTCTATTAAAATATGGCCAGTTTTAACAGATCTACGGGATGAGGACGTAGATGGTCTGGTAGGAGAACTTTGAGTAGATCGCATGGATAAAGATCTAGGCAAAATATTTACTGATCTACCATCACTCTGGTGGACTGTGGCTTGGCCTTTTAATTTGGGTGAGACATGTTTGAGCCAATCTAATTTCCATTCAGCTGGGATTTCTACAGACTCAATATGTCCTGGTTGCAATTGTACTGTACCACTCAGTCTTCTAGCCAGAGGCAGATTCTCTAAGATTTTGGGATGATTGGTGTTGGTCATACTATATAATACAGAAATGTTGACAGTAGCATACTGGAATTCACCAAACATTTCAAGACCATACACAGATGTAAACAGACCCCAACAATCTAGAGATCCATTCTTTACTTCTTTACATCCTTTGTCGCGGACTGCGACTGATAAATTGGGACAAAATTCAAAACAAATAACATTATCGTCATTGAGACGACCTAGACTGGACAATTGACATGAATGTTTGAAACTTACTTGACGTCTATCACACAGTGCTAAATACATGACTGGTTTTACATTTGATGGAATCAATGGTTTAATATATATACGGATTAAACCAAAATGGACAAATTTGACATCCTTATGAGATCTAATATATAGAATTTCTGGTTCCGGGAGTAAAGGAAGTAAATTTGTTTGGAAAGTCTTTTTTGGTTGATAACACAGATTAAGTTCGACAGACTTAATTCGAGGTTTGACAAAAGACAAATAGGTACTGTTGTACAGAAACTTAGATTTAACTAACTCGGCTTGTTTATAAACATTAGAAGCCTTTAAAGCCGGAGGCTTGAATAGACTGGATTCTTTTTCAAGATCTGTTTCGGTTACTGCAATATCAAGGCAGTCAGATAACTGATCAGGAACAAAAGGAGGCATTTCGTACATTCCTTCTAATTCAGACTCATTTATAACTTCTACAGTAGATGTGGAAGGTATTTTCCCGAATTCCATTGTGGGGAGAGAGAGTTCTGGTATGCGAGCAATTTCTGGTAAGGGAAAGAGGTTGCAGAGATAAAAAGGGCCTATGACAAATTGAATAAACGGCCAGAGACTCGATGCAATAGATTCCCAAAGAAATTGAGCAAAGCAAAGAACTTCTTCAAATCTGATCCACGAAAAGGGGAAATGAATCACAACTTACAGAGAATTATAAATGCTTATGAATCTTTCTTGGCTCTGATACCAATCTTTTTATCACGTCAGTAGATGGTAATTTTCACACAAATTCACAATAGGGATAAAACCCTATTTATAGTGAAATGTAAAGAGATGTGACTATTGTAAATAATAGGTCCAAACATCCTGAGAACATTTTAAATTATCAATAATAATAAAGAAGTATGTTTTATTTTTATCAATAAATAATAAATAATTTATGCTTTATTATTTATTTACAAGAAGTTTTTAACCCGTGCTAATAAATAATAAATCATTACTATTTAATTATTTAAAATGTACTAAGGGTCTTATAATTTTACCACTTAGATATTAAGTGTTCTAACATTCCCTCTTAATCTAAGTGGAGATAAATGCCATAGTCAACTTAAAAATAAATTATACTATGTACAAAATTGAAGGATTTAAAAAATTTCATCATGCCAAACATCACCTTTTAAAACAAATGGAATTATAATTCATACTCTACTCAAAAGTAAGTTTGGGTTATCATGATTGTAAGACTACATCTCAGAGTTTATTGTGAATAATCACTAAGCATATTTAGAGCATTTTAAATATAAAGACCTCCATTACGAAGTATGTTTTTAATGTATTTGGGTACAAAAGTAAAACTTCCACATGAAAATTACTTAAATTAAAAAACTTCCACATGAATTTTACCATTTTTTATAATAAGAATAAATATAGAGAAAGAGAAAAACACATGGCTTTTAGGAAGTGACATTGGTACACTCTCCCTCAATGGCAAATCCAAGAGGCCCAACATTGCATGAAATTATCAAAACTTGGTAGCACTAGGTGGTTTTGTGATTGTATATTTCACTAGTTCTTCTATAAGATAGAACTACAATTTTATATCACCATTGAAGACTTTCTCTCGGATAAAATGCACATGAAATTTAATATGCTAAAATTGTTGGTGTTGTGCATGTACACAAAACTTAAACACATATCCAAAAATAAATTCATGATAGCATAGTATGGTTAGCATCACAATAAACACAAACATAAAAATATGACATATTTTTTTATACATAAAACACATTTAAAACAATCAAGTCATATTTTAGGCAAACAAGTTCTCTACTTTAATTATAAAGTTAGTGAAAAACATATATTTGTATATGCAATTCATTATTAGACATCTCCAATATTGACAAGATGAGCATCCCCAACTATCATGCAATGTAAATACAATAATTTACTAATAATATGATACTAAGTTTAAACATTAGACATTTTATTAGCAAAAAAATTATTTTCTCATTTGAGTTTTATCAAAACTTTACAATTTTCATATGCTTCAACAAAATATTGATGTATAGCCTCTCGTACATCAAACATGGATAATTTTAGCATGAAATGACATCATCCAATCAAATAGATATGAGAATTAAACAAATAAGTTTAAATATGTATGAATAGAATGTATATTAAATTAAATGATGAAAAGCTAATTATACAAACTCCATTTACACATTGTATTTCATAACATATCTTATTATCAAATGAAACATATAAGAATGTTAGAATAAAAAATAAAATGAGACTATCTAAGAATATTAGCACAGAATTTCCCCACTAATCAAATGAAATCATTAAAACATAAAATATCCAAACTTACTAATCATGATCTTTTTACCAAATGCAATAACCAAACATGATCAATTTTTCAAATTAAGCATGATGTTATGCATATAATGTATTTCCATGTTAACTCATAAGAATTGAAAATAAACATAATATCTATATATTTTCTTTGGTTTATAATCTAAGAAAAATATATCTATTACAATATAATTTTAATAAATTTTTTACAAGAGTTAAACTAAATCATTTTACTAATAATTACAATGTAGATGAGACATTATCAATATAGTTAGTATCTCTAAAGTAACAACAAAATAGTTTTATCAAAGTAAATGAAATGCTATGAAAATACATGTAATTTTGATGTAGAAAAATGTAAATATTAAGAAGGGATTTTATTCAGAATATGCACAGTTGTATTCATGGCTTCAACCCATAAGAACTAGGAGGAACATTTGCAAAACACAATGTTGTTATAGTCATTTCAATAATGATGCAATTTTTCCTTTTAGTAATACCATTTTGCTTTGAAAAATAAAGAGTTATTAATTCTCTTTGAATACCATAATTAATGCAAAAAAAATCAAACTTTTTACTAACATATTCACCACCATTATCAGTTCTTAACCTTTTAATAGAAAAATCGCATGCATTTTCAACACTAGCTTTAAATTCTTGAATTTAGACAATGCATCAAATTTATTTTTAATGAAATATGACCAAATCATTATACTATAATCATTAATAATTTTAATAAAACACAAATAATTATTAATAGATACAATATCAATAGGTCTTACAACATCACCATGAATAAATTCTAAAGGATGTGAGGAATTTACGTCATGATTCTTGTGAAATGGGTAAATATGTTGTTTATCATGTAAGCAACCCTCAAAAGTTTCATGATGAAAAGGTATAGAAGGAATTAAAAAAACAAGATTCTGAGTAGGCATATCATATAAATTTTTTAAATTAACTTGACCTAATATTTCATGCCATAATTGAGATTCATTCTTACTATGTGATAAAAGAAAACATGCAGAAAGAAAAAAAAAGTATAAACCATTATTTTGAACCCCTTCAATAATCATAAACATATATTGGTTTCTAATGGACCAAATATCTATAATAAATGTTACAATGAAATATAACAATATTTGAAAAATAAACTTTTCCCTGTTTAGTTGCTTCTAAGAAAGAAATATCTTCTAAGTAAATATTTTTATAAATATCTCTAGAATCATACAAAATATTAGATAGACAATTCATATGGTGCAATGTACCACTATTTAAAATCCCTTCATTTTTATTTGAAGCAAATAAAACAACATATAAAATAAAAACATTCTGATCCTAATTGTTATTTTTATCAGGGTTTAGATTATACTATTTATTTTGATTAGATTTCTTACCTTTTTTATTTTTATAAGATTTATTATTAGTTATGTCTTTGTTTTTATAGTAAGTTTCACTTATATGACCAAACTTACCACAAAGGTAATAATTTCCATTAAACTTAGGTTTATAGTTCTTATTGCCAGATTCGTTGTTCCCATTTTTATCATCAGAAGAACTAGTATTAGATTTCTAAATTTTATTATTATCAAAAATATTATATAAGGTGAGAAGTGTCTAAGTGGCATTATATTTATAATCAAAATTGGTCATAACTTGATCTTCTTGAATCAAGAGCATAGACAAAGTGGTAAGGTCAGGGATATCTTGCTCAATTTGATACTTAGAATTCAAAATATAAATGAAAATTTTAAAATTTTCATAAATATTTAATTGAATTATCAAATTAAATAATTGATCCTGAAATAAATTACGATTGCATCCATCTAACTGAGCTTTGTTGTTCTTAATTTTAACAAGATAATTCACAACCTTTTCATCACTTTTGATAAACGTAGTAAAAAATTCAAGAATTAATTTAATAGTTTTTGAGAGGCAAGTTCTCTCATGTATGTATTCAAGGACTTTCTAAGAATCACTTTGAAACTCCTAATTACTAATCTGGAGAAGGAATTCATCCTCAACACTCTACAAGATAATGGACATAGTTTCCTATAATTTTTGTTAAAATGCATTGGTAAGCTCAGGGATCACATGGCATCTAAAAATGGCTATTTCAGTCTCACTAACAAAATTTCATAATTTTAAGGCCATAAATTTAGATTTAATATAATTTTTTCATATATTATAGTTATTTCTATTAAGCATTTGAGATTTATCTAAAGAAATATGAGGTGAAGCCATAGTTTCCCTTTAAATAGGATAGTAAATGAATGTTCAAAATAAAAAATTTAATGTGAATTTTAAATTTATTTGAAATTGAAAATAGATTTCAAGTGTAAATACATAATAATTTTTCAATTTAATGCTAGACAACGTAATAAAATTATGATAAAATAAGGTGTCATAAGTGTCGAAAAAATACCTTAATGTAAGAACAATTTAACAAATTAATTTTTTTTAAAGATTTTTTTCACTATTAAAAAAAAGGTAATTTAAACATGAAAATATGATTAATTTTACAATTTAGATGACAAATAATGCACAAAATTGAAATAGAGATGCACTAAACTAGGTGTCAAAGGCGTCGTACTTGAAATAACTATTTAAACACTATTATTAAAAAAGTTGTAAAATTAATAATAGAAGGATTAAAAACAAAAAATGGACTATATAAAGGCATCCTTAAGGTGCCAAAAACTAAGGATCAAATAGTTACATGATTATGTTTGTCAAAACACTCACTAGGTCAAAAGTCAAAACAAGTTTTACATGTCAATTAAGGTTTTGAACGTGTGAAACTTGGCCTGAAAACCAAAAAAATAAATTCAAATTAATTTGACCAAATCAACAAGTAAACCAAAAAAAATTGTAAGATGTTTTGAACACTATACCATCTCATTACAAATTTTTACCAAAAAAAGAACAACAAACTTATCTACAAGGCTATTTAAGAGTTTACATGCATAAATATTATATTTATTTATTTATATGTAATTTTTAAATAAATAATATATAAATAATTATTTATTATACATGTAAAATTAACAATAAATAAATATTACTAATTTTCACTTTTTGATTTAAAAACTTATTAAAAATAGGATGTGAGGGCCACTTCCTTTTTGCATAAAATATTAGAATTAAAAAATAAATTATTTTTTAAATATTTAAAAACATTATATACTTACCTGAAGCTTCCTATAGTCGGTTATGGGACTCTAAGTGAATTAGGGGAACTTAGACCAGTATGAAGAAGCCACCAAATTTCATAAAACTATTCAAACTTGGCTCTTTTCGCATGCTAAAGCCACCTAGATGTTCAAAATATGATTTTGGCTCAGAAAAAAATTGTTTATTTCATCAGGCCATACTGTGGCACTCTGAGAGGATCATGAAAAAATTATATATCCTTCAATAGGCCATCTCGGGCTTTGAAAGTGATCAGGTATGCTTTAATTCATTAAATTAACCCCTCATGCCAAAAAAAAGGCAACAAAAGCTCTCATAAATGTTTTTTTTATAGATTTTTAGGCTATACTTTGCCACATAATAATAGTAATGGAACTTAGGTGAAATTTTGGAGAGGTACAGTAAATTGTATAAGCCACTATAGGTCTTGAAAATTTACCAACCTTTTAGTTTTTTCCTCATGATGCTAGATATGTCTTCAAAAATCAATTTTGACTAAGAAATGATTTTTTATATCAAAAACTACTGCTCCAGGTCATACAATAGCATCCCAGGTAAATTTGTCTCTTAAAAATTTAAACTATTTTATTGAATGAGGTCTGAACTATTTAATTTGAGATTGAGATGTTCTAACTCTGAAAGCAAGGCCTCTTCAAAGATCTAAAAAAATTTATCTCCCTCTATGCTATACACATGCTTGAATCAAGCTTGAAAATAATTAGAAAAAATTATTTAAATTGAATAATCACATACACCCCACTAGCTCTGAAACCATGATAAAATTAATATAACAATAACAATACACATGGTGGATCTAGAGTGACATGAATCAACAAAGCATACACAGATAATAGTGAACACAAATCATGAACCCGTACACAGAAATTACCATGGAAAAAAATTAAAGAGGTAAAAAACCCACCAATGTGATATTCATATATTTGAGAAACCAAATCACCTCAATACATAAAATCCTCCTTCTCCCTTCAATAGCCTTCCCAAAACTGTTTGTTCATGCATAATTCATGATTTATAATATAATATTTTCACACACATTCACAATAGGGGTAAAACCCTATTTATAATGAAATGTGAAGACATGTGACTATTTTAAATAATGGGTCCAACCATCTCAACAGTATTTTAAATTACCAATAATAATAAATAAATATGTTTTATTTTTACCGATAAGTAATAAACAGTTTATGTTTTATTATTTATTTACATGAGGTTATTAACCCATATTAATAAATAATAAACCATTATTATTTAATTACTTAAATGTACTAATGGTTTTATAATTTCACCACTTAGAAATTAAATGCTATAACAATGACTCATGGATTAGGTGTCAAAATATTATTTGTTATACCACAAGGGGATCTCATTCCCAAGTAATTTCGTATTGGATTTTCCTATACCAATAACATGGTTGAGTATAAAGTTCTCATTGCAAGGCTTCATATAATGAAACATTCAACATTTATTGGTGTATGGTGATTCTCAGTTAATCATCAATTAATTTATAGCTAAGTACCAAACTAAAGAATAAAAGTTGGTGCCCTATAAAGATATGGTCGATATTCTCAAGCAATAGATTATCAACATCCAATTTCAAAGAATTGTTAAGCACGAAATATACTGAGAGGGGGGGTGAATCAATATATTATATATCTTATAAATCTTTCCTTTAACCAATATTCCACTTAATCAAACATTCAAGATATGCAATAAAACTCAAACAATAAACATCACACAAGACAAAGAGAGACACCATATATAATGTGGAAACCCAATGTGGGAAAAACCATAGAGAATCAATCTCAAATATATTCGTGAGAACAACCCCATAGGAGCACCATACCCCTTTGCCAAGTATAAACCTCAGCTAAAATTCGTGAGCACCACCCCATAGGAGCTTCAAATCCCTTTGCCGAGCACCAACCCAGCTGCTATTCGTGAGCACCAACCCACAAGAGCACCAACCCCTTTGTCGAGCACCAACCCAACAACAATTCGTGAGCACCGACCCATAGGAGCACCAACCCCTTTGTGTATACCACACACCTATCTCTCAATGTTGCTATCTCAACAAATGATAGATCAATAAAACATCTCCTTCCTCTCTCTCACTTTTGCTCTTCTAAGCTAGACATAACAAATACAAATCATCTCTCAAAATTACTCTTCTAAGCTAGATATTACAATATCAAATCAACCTCTCTCATCCAAATTTACAAATGGCTACTCAAGCCTTTATTTATAGCTTTCCAAATGACCTTTGGCCTTCCCCCTTTGTGACCTTTCATTCCTCATGGAAAATGGCGCCAATCTTGGATGAGCCTTCATATCCAAGCATTTGAAAAGTCATGTGGTGACCCTTCATGAGCAAAAACGTCTTTCCCACTTTTGTCCTTATCTTTGGTGACTTTTCGTATTCCTTTTAGTGTCCCTTCATGAGAAATTCACCCTTTACTCTTTTGTCTTCACTTGGTGACTCTTGGTATTCCCCAAGATGACTCTTCATGGGAAAATGCGTCCCATCCATCTTTTGTCTTTATCCTATGACTCTTCGACTTCTCCATGGGCCCTTATTTTGTCTCATATACAACCAAAAATATATTCATTAATATTAAATAAATATTAACTCATATTAGCCAAGATAAACAACATTAAATACAATAGGGCCTTTATCACCAATAATACTAAACCTTTGACATCAATGACAATATTTCCAACAAGAATACCTTGGGATAATAACCAAATAATTGATGCCATGGCCACTATTGCTTCCATGATCCAAATAATAGAGAGAGAAAGGGATTATAAATTTCTTTTTGAACATATCTTAGTTCCAGCATACGAATAATCAACCTTTGAGATGGTTTTTGACATTGTTGATCCCATATCTCCCTAATACTCAGACATATATGCCTATCTTCAAGACCAAACTATGCCTCTAAATTTATCATGTAACAAATAAAATTTATTCTCCCACAAAGCCTCTCACTATAACCTACTTAGACCAACCTTGTATAATAAAATCTATGATGGAACTTTGCTTCATTGTTTACATTCAATAGAATCTGGACTAGTGTTGAGGTAAGTCCACGAAGGAGTGTATAGATCCCACACCAAATGGGAGATCTTAGCCAAAAAGTTATTGCATAATGGTTATTACCAGAAAATGATGAAATCAGATGCATCTAGATATGTGAAGAGGTGTGTCATTTGTTAAAAACATGCCAATTTGAATCATGCTCTATTTAAGACACTCAAACTATTGACAACACCATAGTCGTTCTCAATGTGGGGACTCAACTTCATCGTGAATATCAATCCCACATCTTTAGATGGACATAAAAATGTCCTGACTACTACCAAGTATTTCATTAAGTGGGTGGAAGCCATTCCCCTCACTCACATCACTAGTAAGTAGATCTCCAAGTTCATATTCAACCATCTCATATGTTGTTATGGCATCCCCTCCAACATTATATCTAATAGTGGTAGATCATTTAAGAAAAAAGATATGGAATAAATTTACTCTCAATACCACATCAAACAACATTTCTCTACCATCTACTATCTTCAAGGCAATGACCATGATGAGACTTCTAATAAACCATTATCAAGATTTTGAAGAAGATTGTAATGATAATGGTTGTAATTGACACTTACATCTATTTAATGCCTTTTGATCATGTTGTAACACATATTTTATGGTCCATTTTGCATGCTATTTGATCCTATGTGCCTTATTGTTTGGCTATAATGTAATCAGACCATCCTTTTGGGCCTCTCCTAAGACCTATTTAACAACACAATTTTTCAACCTTTATCCTGTGTTTGTTTGAATGTGAATTTTTGAACTCCCATTTAGGATTAAAATGTGTTATTAGCCTTTATCAGCTCATTATAAATCCATTTTATATATTTTTTTCATAAGCTACCCTTGCCAATTTGCCCCATTGCGGAAAATTAGTTTTTTGATTGATCAATGGTATATTCTACCTTTTTGGGGTAAACGTGTTTTAAATCATTATTTTTGCATCTCATGCTAATGATTATAACCACCTTTGGTTAAATCATTATATTTTACCTTCTCTACCCACCCTTCTAGGGAAAATGCACATGTTACTGATTGTAACCACCTTTGGTCAAATCAGTGTTTCCCATTTTGTTCTTTATTATAATAGTCTTTGGGTAAATCAATGTTTCTCATTTCATTATTGATTATAACTGTCTTTGGGCAAACTAGTGATATGCTTTCCATTCCTAATTATAATGCCCTTTGTTAAAATGACTGTTTCTCATTTATTTAGTTATTATAATTGCCTTTAGGAAAATTAGTATCCAATCCACCACCCTACTAGGTCACCTATACATGCCATTGCTTATAACTGCCTTTGGGTAAATCAGTATCACACTTTTTGTCACTAATTATAACTACATTTGAGCAAATTAGTGACTACATCACACTTACTATTTATAACTATCTTTGGAAAATTCAATAACTCCACCCCCATTGTTGATAGATATTATCATTTTCTTCATTTCAAGTGAACATTCGATGACTCTATGTTACTACCCCTCCCTTGAGGGGGCATTAAGGGCTTATCAACTGCCCTTTATGACATGAACCATTCAGATTAACAAATTTTTCATTCTTTAAAAAGATGTTACTATTTTTATGTATCAAAATGCCTTATAAAATAGGGTAAAACTATAGACACTTAGTTTTGGCCACTTTCATGTCTAAATCATGATTCAGTTTAATTTTTAGAAAATGACACATTTTAAGCCTATAAATCACCTAAATTGCCCAAATTCATCTATGTAAGGGGTTTAAATATCTAAAAATATGATGAGGGTAGGTTATTTGGTGTATTACCCTATATGCACCAATAACCTAGTTCAATTTTAACCCTGTTCAAATTATGACCTAATAATTTGACACTTTTGGCCTATCAAGCTATTGATTAAAAACATTTAAAACAATTGTAGAAAGAAAAAAATGGTACAAAACATGGTACCTTTAATTATTTTATGTTTTTTTCATGTTCTAAGAGGAGTCTAAAGATGAAACTAAAATTGGGATAAGGATTAGGACTTGGGATAACCCCTCATATCCATTTCATTATTTAGAACAACTCCTAAGTATTCAAATAAACTACTTCATCTTAGCTAATCAAAACTGACATAGTGACCAAACTAGTGAGAAGGGTGAAAAATTTAAGTGTGAGCCTTTTTAAGATGTGCCTTATGCTTCTAAGGCCATGGAGGGTCTTGACACATGTCATTTACTCCATCCCTTGGATTTTCTTGGAAAATTGTTGCCTTTTTGGAGGCCAAGTGTGCATGGTGCATGGAGAGTTTTTTAGACTATAGATGGTGATAGCTCAATTTTAAATGATGCTAAATGATCAGGACTAAAAACAATGCATGGAAATTCATGTCTAAAACCCTTCCCCTTCATTCCAATAATCAGACCTACTCCTAATTAGTTTTGAGATGTTCAAACATGTCCAAATTATGAGGGTAGTTTTTTGAGCCAGAATGAGTTTCATGCCACTTTTCATTAGTTTCATGCCTTATATGACCACTTGTCTCTTCTAACCTTGCATGGTTCATCCCATATCATTTTATCATGCAAATTTAATTCCTTTTCTCAGCTTGACAAGTGTCATTGTGACCCTTGAACTTGTCTCTTCTCCTTTCTCTCTCAAGTTCTATAAAAACTAGCCATTTTGGCCATTATAACTTCTACTCCTCGTGAGTATGGCAAAGGCCTACTTATTTTCATACCATTTGATCAATAATACTACTAGTTTTTACCTCTTCCATAACTAATCATAGTGTGTTTACTTGGATGATGGATCTTGCTTAGTGAAGACTATGGATTCCTTAGCATGTTATCTCATTCTCTCACCTATTTTCAGCTTCTTCTTATAGGTCATGTTACATTTTCTAGGAAATGTCAAGGATTGAGTGAGTTAGTCTATTCACTAGTTCCATTCAAGTCCTCTTGTCCAGTCTTCATAGCCTTACACATTCATCCATAACCTCATAATAAAACATTGATATGAGAAGACTTATATTGGAAAAGTGTATGTTTGGTTAGTCCTTTGTTCTCATGTGTAACATACAGCTAGTTGTTAGTCATCATATAATTTGATGTATCACTACTCTTAGGATAATTTTCTTTCAATTGTATCTCTCCCTTTTCTCCCCAAAGTTTTAGGTGTTATATTAATCTAAAGTGGTACATCAAGGGAGCTAGTCCTATCTAGATATTAACCTCATTCATAGGCTACCCATAATCCTAGAGGTGTTTAAATTGTTTCACTTGTATGATATTTTAGGCATGTCCTAAAAGGGTGAAAATCCAAGTGACAACACTACTCATCTGGAAACTTCTAGAAATGAGCCATCATCATCTATAGTCTAAGAAACTCCTCTTTTAGTCACCCCTCACACTTGGCCTCAAAATTGGCTTCAATTTTCCATGAAAATGCATGAGAGGGAGTAGATAACACTTTTCAAGATTCTCCATGGCCTTAGACTGCTCAAGTGCACATTAACAAGACACCCACTAGAGGTTTTCACACTTCTCACCCTCATGTTCACTATACTAGTTTTGACTGGATGAGATAAGAGCTATTGTTTAAAAACTTATAATATTTTTCAAAGTATTATATGGTCATAGTGACTTAGTAAAATTCCTAAGATTCCCCCCAAACTTGATTTCATCTCTTAAATGTTCCTAGAACCTATAAAAACACACAAAATAGTAAAAAGTACCCTATTCTATACCCTATCCATACAATTCCATAAAACTCAAAAGGGTGGGAAGGATACTGAGAGATTATTTTACAAGTTCCAATCACTTTCATGTTCAAACTATTTCATTAGAGTAGATATCCAACTTCATTTCCTTCATCAGTTCTTGACTAAGGGTTTACAAGGGTTTTAGGTAGTTTTCAATCTTAAGATTTGTTCATAAAGCTATAACATTGGAACTACAAAAAAATTTCTCAAATATTATCTTCAATACCCTTTCTAACCTCACCAAACTCCTTTTTTCTCCATGCAAATCATCAAGAAATATACGAGCATTTGAAAACACCCCATCGAGCTTGTTTCACAATTCTTGCATGCTTGGACTATATTTGGGCTAAAATTAGCTTTCTTATAGGTTTATTTGCATACCAAAAGATCAAACATGTCTAAATAAATATAATAAACATGTTAAAACCAGATATAACACTCACCATGATCTATAAATAAGGTTGGACCCCCAATTAGCTCTAGGCCTCTTTAAGGCCTAACAGGCTTAATATGCACCCTGTTAGTTTTGGCTATTTGGACTGATCCCTCATGGTTGGGCTGGTGTATAATTATTTTCAAAAACTCATTAAATCTCAAAAATTCAAAATATATCTTTCCCAACACTCCTTTTCATTTCTTGCTCTCATTCACCAACTAGGCCTAATTGGAGCTTGCCTAGTAGGATTGTGTACAAGAGTGTTTAGATTACTTTGAGAGATGTAAGCTTGAATTAGTGATTCCTAGAAACTATTTAACATTAATAGACCTCAAAATATGTTTATTGATGTTTATAAATCCTTATATTAAGTTTCTCACCCTCCTTGGCTTTGATTTGCTTGTTTTGCCAAACCCTAATTTTTCTTGATTGGCTGACCTCCTAGACAAAATAATGAGGTATAACCCTCTTCCCCAAGGCAAATTGAATATTTGTGAAGTTTTATTAGGTCCTAATGAGGATATTTACCAAATTTAAAAGTCATAATACATAATTTAGTCACCTAACCAACTCAATCTATCCAAAAAAAAGCCTCCAAAAGGACTATTTTCTTGCATTTTTCACATCCACCCAAGAATGACATATCAATGCTAACTCCAAGATGCTTAGGTTTATTCAAAATTTTATCCATCATAAATTCATGATAAATAATATTTTTATTCACCCAAAAACACTCCTCTCCTTTGGATCCTTCATTCTTACCCGTTGAGCAACATGGGTTTCCTAGTGCAACTATACAGACTGTTACCTTTGGCTAAGAGGAAGAGTGGGTGGTCATATTAAAAAGAGTCCTAGAGCATGTGAAATACCTTATTGAAAAATCATGAACCAATTTCATGTTATTTGTAACCTTCTATTTCTCCCTTTGCATATTCACCTCATTATCCTCAATTCATTCTCAAGACTTGACACTTAGTTGTAGGTGAATATAGGGCTCTAAAAGGTCTAGGTAAGCTTGTTTCATATTAACAAGAGTTCATGAAGGTCATCATAGATCTAATGAAGGTGTTGATAGGTTATTTTAACTTCCCCTTAACCTATTTACATACACTTTGAACTCATAGGACTGATTTCTACCTCCAACTATGATACCCTACCTTTTCTAATTCATGTAGGTGTGTGTAAGCTTTATTTAGCTTGGTCATGGTGTTTAAAGACTTTCCATTAAGCATGAGATCCATATAGCATATGTTCTATACCTAAATTCACCTTAGATGGGATAAAACACCAAAAAAACACCCATGGAAACCTACTATCTATTTTTTCTATTGTAGGTGCATATTTTTCTATAGAGGGACACTTGTAGGTGTCCATGGAGCTTGCAAACTATGTATCCACATACTAATAATGACCCTCATGCTATTTTTACATCATTTAATCAATGAAACCGTTGACCAAATTTCACACCAAGTTAAATTTGGGCCAATCCCTACTATTTTAAAAATTTTAGAGAAAGTTTCATGTGTCCTATGGGGTCCCCTATTGTCCCATACATCTCATTTGCCCTTCCCCTAGTCCTTGTTGAAGCTCATTCTCTTGGTACTGGCCTAGTCAACAAAATTCAACATTGGTCAACTATGGTCAAACTTAGTAAAAGGATCAATTTATTTTATAAATGTATTAAAATGGATTTGATAGGTTTCAATGTGTTTACAAGTCATAAATTGACCACTTGCTAGGTTTCAGGTGCTAAAAGGGTCATTTGGCCACCTTTTATCTTAATTAAATGACTTTTAATGACTTTAAAATTAAAATATATGTCACCAAGGTGTATTATAACATGGATAAGGTCAAATTATGTTATAATAATGTTAGGTGGTAGTTACAAGTCTATTATGATCATGAAATGGTAGTTTTTCCTCAAAAAATAGGCCCATTTGGGCACTTGTACAGACTTCTCAAGTCCATCATCAGTTGAAAACATTTTGGATTGTCTCTTAACCTCCACACATGTCATCTTCATGTATTTTTTTATAAAATTTCATATAAGATCCATTTCCAACTTCTTTTCCTTTATTTTCCATTGGCAAGCTAAGGAAGGGCAGATTCAATCACTCACTATGGAAGCTACAAGTGGAATTGGAAAGATTTATTATAGGGGTGGATTTTAATCTGATTTCAATTAATATTAATAAAAATAAGTTTAAATTTTGTGCCTCCTCCTTTATGAACAATTGTTTACACTCTAGGTAGCTTTTTATGAAATTACATTCAAGAGGGGTGTAAGTTTGCATCTATTTCTTGTTTACAGGAATAAATGGAGCTATGATATTTTGATGGTATGTTTTCATGTGGGATTAATATCATCTCTAATGGTGTTTCATCATCCAATGAATTTTCTTTAAATTCCCTTGAAGGAGGATTCCAAATTGTGCTTGTTTTTTAAGATTACAACCATAATGGGTAACCTGAGTTTTGAAACATGAAAGAGAGCTCCATGGGAGGTTTCAATGTGCTTGGGTCCATGATTTAAATTTTATTCCATTCAATTTTATTGGGATAAATAAAATAAATTCCATTTTAAAGTAAATTGTTCAAATTCCCTTGTTTACTGCCTTGTTTGCAAAATGTGCTCACAGTTGCCTTCCACAGGAGCTTCAAGAGGTTGGTACGGAGGTGTCAATGGTGAAAAATGATGGAATTAATTTTTATATTATATCATACCAAAATACCATAGTGTTCATTTCATTAAGGTTAGACGTTATGCCAAATGGATATTTTCCTTCAAAACAATGACTTGACTATTTTGAGCTCTCAGTCCCCAAATGTGGAAAATAGAGGTTCTAGAGTTTTTATGGATTAATATTTTCCATAGTAGTAGAAGTTTTCATCACTTTTTTTTTCCTTTTATCCCTATTCATCTAGATTAACTATGCCAATTTTGGGAGTCAAAGGGTAAGTGGAAGGTAGACTTTGAACTCCTCCAAGTTGTCAAGAAACCTACTGAAAGTTAATAGTGATATCTACAAGATTTTCAAGGAGTGATCACGCTAAAATGCATTTGGTAATTCATAGACCATGTATAATAAGTGGAAACAATTAAAAAGGTCCCAAAAGGTAACTCCAAGAAACTTTTCCATGAGAGAGGGCACAATTGGTTGTAATGACCTTTTAAGCCTACCCCCTGTCTGTACATAGGGCAAAGTATATAGTGAAGGTAATGTTTCAATGATTGGCACTAAAATATGGTGTTGAGGATTCCCTAGAAGAAACTAGGGTCCTAATTTGAGTACTATTGATATAAATACAACCTTAAAAATCCCTAGACTTCACTACCATGATCTAAATGATCCTAAATACAACCTACAGGCCTGAGAAAATACACCTACATTCAGAGGTATTGAGGGTGTGAACTTAGTCAGGAGTGAAAGGGGTTTTTGAACTCAAATAGAGCATTAAAGTGATTGAAATTAATATTATATGATTATATGAGGAAAACCAAAAGGCCTTATACACTCTTTGAAACCATATTCTCACATGAAAGCCTATAGGTAGGGCAAAAGATGTCTTAGACCGATGGGATAGCTTGAAACACAGTCCATGTTCAAAGGGTGTGCAAAAGGTATGCAAGTTTTGGAAATTAAACCTTATTACCTCCACCACCATTATATAAACCTTATTACCTTCACTACCATGATCCAAATGGCCCTTGACAACCTATAAGTGGACTAGGAATATGCACATACAAGCATAAACATGGTCTTAGCCTAGTAAAGGCAGGGGTATCCTCTTTAAAGACCAAAACATGGGATTGATGCATGATTTTAAGGTATATAGGTAAGGTAAGTCATTAATATGTTTTATATCCTAATAAAAATGGATATAATTCCAAAAATCATCAAATAAAGCTTTAACTCATACCTACAGGCAGGTTTTATAGGATGTCTCAGTCCTAAATAGGTTAGTGAGGTGAAATGATGCATTGGTGCAAAAGGATTGAGATACAACTTGAAAAATTGATGAGGATAACCTAAATGAAATTAAAAACTTCAAATTATGATTTTTTTTTCTAAAAATCATTACCCAAGCTCCAAACAACCTACAACCAACACCTTAAACAATGATTCTTCAACAAGCAGTCAATGGCCTAGTTGATGGTTTCCAAAAGGTAAGGAAGTGTTTGAAGAGACAATTAACTATAAAATGGTTTTATTATGATTTTAGAGGCATGAATTATCCTTAAATATCATAATAAAACTCAAGGAAATCCATAAAACATCCATACACATTCCTACCCTGCCTACCTTCATCAGGGTACTTTGCTCAAAGTATACCTTGGAAATGTCAATAGTTTGATGATAAAAACTTTGGATTTAGGTTCCAAAATTTGGTATATAGTAACGTAAATACCAAAAAAATATGATATAATGATAAATTTTCCAATTTAAATAATTCAAACCCTCTCTATTTTGTCTCAGAGCAGGGGTTGTTTTAACATGCATGAAGGGACAGTTTGAAGGAAAAGGAGTGAAATTGGTGACCAGAAGGTAATAAAAGATCAAGTTAAGGTTTTTTAAGGTATGAAACACATATAAAAACCTAATAAACCTTGATAAAAATTATGAATGAAAAAAAGGTACCCCCATACCACAAAGGTTGCAGTCACTGTGAAGTTTGTTGCTAGTGGAAAAATGAAGAAAAGGTGAACTAGAGGTTGTTTGCAAGGTAAATATGTTTTTTGGAGGTTATAATGAGGTGTATTGTTTTTTATAAAATTTTATATACCTTCATAGATCATTTTAAAATCAATTTGAAGCTCAGTACTCACACCAACATCCATTTTCCTTATCTAGCATGCAAAAAGACCTAGACTAGTCTTTTGGTCATTTTAGAGTTTTCATAATTCCACAATGAACCAGAGGATAAAATTTGATATGGAACATGGTATGGGTCATGTTAAATTTAATAAAACATTTCCATCATCTTTCACATGTGAAGGAGCCATTTTTGAGCATTTTTGGTCTTCTAGGCTAAATAGGCCTAATTGGGAGGACCAATGGATCAACAAACACACTTGAATTGAGTTTAGCACCATGAAACTTGGCACAGATAAAAATGAGGGAAAAAGGTAATAAAAAATTGTCTCATTTAGTCCTATAATTCCATACATTCTCTTTCACTAGTGGATTTGTGCAAACATAAGGCTACAAGAGGACTAGGCCTTGTGAAGGCTCTATGAGCAAAATGGGGACTTGAATAAAGTTTGATGGTTAGAAATGGATTTTTTTCAGTAAAATATGATGAAAATAGTCCTTTCATGAATAAATATTACATAACTTGATCTAAATCCAAATTTTATCTATTTTGGCTAAATTGGGTCTAGTGAGACAAAGAGGCCTTATGACACCTAAGAGAGGAATTGGTGATTGCAAGTGATGTAACTATTTGAGAAACTTAAAGATGGTTTAAAATTATCCTTAGGATGAATATTTAACTATACAAGATATATAATAATCAAATTCTTGCCTTTTTCCACTTGTCAAGAAGGAATTTCAATACTTAAGGATGCTTGTGAAGAGTTTCAATGCCACATCAAGGAAGGTGCTCAGTTTTGGATGGACATATGTCCACATAAGTTACATGATCTCTCATCCACTTCATTTCCATGCAATAATTTTCCCTTACCTACTTTGAATTGCTCTTGAGAGGCCATCATGAAGGCAATTTCACAAGAAAGAATGATTATGAAGATTGCTACGCCACACTTGGAGAAAAGGCTAATTTGGGATAGAATGATGTGAAAATCAGTTTTATAACTCCTTTTACACATAATTTCTATGATTTTAAATTATAATAACATTTTTACACCTGTCTTTGTGCCTCTTCAACTTCTCTTCTCTCTCTCTCTCTCTCTCTCTCTCTCTCTCTCTCTCTCTCTCTCTCTCTCTCTCTCTCTCTCTCTCTCTCTCTCTCTCTCTCTCTCTCTCTCTCTCTCTCTCTTCTTCCAAATTCTATAAATTTGAGCCATTTTGGCTATTGTAAAGGAGATCACAGCTAGTATAACATAGCTTTGCTAGTATGAAATTGCATATTGTCTTTCAAAATTAAATAAAATTTTGATTCTAAGTTAAGAAAATTTTATCTAAGTGTGTGAGTGATGTATAGTGGAGCTAAGTGATGGTGTCATCCTTACCCCTCTTTATCTTTCATGTTTAAGCAAGAGTTCTGATTTTAACAGGTCATGTGAAGTGTATGAATGTATTAGGCCCATCTTCAAGTATTAAATTTTTTTCTATAGTTTGAAATATACCCCTAGATTAGTTATCTTGTTGATTATCCTATGTATGCCTACCTTCATACTGAAACACTATGTTAGGATCTTTTAATGCCTAGAATTGGTCTTGGAAAGCTTTGTTGCTTAGTAAGAGTGTGATAGTCTATGGGATATGTCTTGGTGTATAACCTATTTAGTGTAGTTTCCTTTTCATGTAAACTCCTAACTTTTTTCCCATAAATAAACATTAGATTAGGTTATAATCACTCAAAGATTAAATCTAGGGAGCTAGCCCTCATAATCTAGATATTCATCTCTCTTAAAAGTTCCCAAAAACTTGAGAGATGATTCCATGTTGCATCAAATTTCAAGAACCTCATAGAGTGTCCTAGGGTGCACAATTTGATGATAAATTTTTTGGCATGCCCGATGGGATAGTTGGTCCTAATTGCTTCCATGTCAAGGTGAATGTTGGTCTTGACAAACCCAAGGTTGCAAAAGTGTTTCTAATCTAGCATTTAGTGACTTTAAAAGGTGATAATCTCTGGTTGTAGAACAAGTTTTCCACATTATATTTCATCGTCAGAAGGAAGAAGAAGAAATGGCTAGGCAACATGCTTTCCCAGACTTCAACACCCAAAATCTAATCATCTTCCTTCATATGAGCCTATTCTGTTGAGTTGTGGAGCTAAAAGCTTCACCAAATGAGCGAATGTAGGAGTTGCTAGAGTTACACAGTCACTAGCATCGATCAGGAGTGACCGACATCGGTCAGGGATAGACTTGGAGCTACCAGTGTTGGTTATAGATCGGCTGACATTGGTCATGTGTAGACAGACAGGGACCGACGTCGGTCACCTGTGCGTCCAGAAAGACTATTTTCATGGACAGAATAGATTGTTTGCATGATAAGATTAAGTGTTAGTCTTAAGTCCGCATTTCTATTTCAAGTAGAACTGTTATGAGCCCTTGATTAGGAGGTGCATCTAATGGTTTTGAATGCATGCTCATGTTTCCTAATATTATATATAGTATTAGATCTTCTTAGCTTATGGTAGAAGTAGAGGACAATTAATTGTAATTGTAGAAGCAGTACAAGATTTTGTATATGCGTATCATTCCAGGTTATTGGAATTGATTGTAATTGAGAGAGAGAAATCTTGAGGGAAAGAGATCTGAAAGAGATTTGTACATCTGAGAGAGGTGTGGAAGAAAAGAAGTTTCTTCAATTGTAAATCCTTCTAAAAGAGTTTAATACAAGTTTTCAGGGTGGTTTCTTGTATCTCTAATTCTAGTTACTTATTATTCTGGTTTAATTCCATGTTTAATTGCTTTCACATAGTAATCAAATTGTTGGTTGATCCCCAACAAGTGTATCAGAGCTTAGGTTCACTAACAGGTGGTTCAGATTTGTTTAGTGTGTATTGATTACAGGTTACTCGTAGGTGTTTCTGTTTGAGTGGGAGAAGCAATGGTAGAAGAAAGTAAACTGAGAATGGAGAAGTTTAATGGCAAGAATTATCAATTATGGAGAATGCAGATAGAAGATTATCTGTATCAAAAAGATCTATACGTACCATTAGGTGGGGCTGCTAAGAAGCCCAAAGACATGGATGATGAAGAATGGGAAGTTATTGATAGAAAGGCTCTTGGATCTATAAGATTGAGTCTAGCATCTACTGTGATATCTAATTTATCATAGGCAAAGTCTACGGTAGAGTTAATGACTACTTTAGCAAATTTATATAAAAAACCCTTAGCTTCAAATAAGGTATATCTTATGAAGCAGTTATTTAATTTACAAATGCAGGAAGGTGGATCTGTATCTAATCATCTAAATGATTTCCATGGAATTATAAATCAATTAAATTTAGTCAAAATAGTGTTTGATGATGAAATTAAAGCTCTATTAATCTTATGTTCTTTACCTAAAAGCTGGCATAGCTTGGTAATGGCAGTTAGTAATACTGCATCTGCTTCAAATATTTTAAAAGTAGATGATGTTGTTAGTGTAATCTTGAATGAAGAAATTCACAAGAAAAGCACAGAGGAAGCATCAGGGAACGCTTTAAGTTTTGAAAGTAGGGGAAGATAAAAAGAGAAGAGCAAGCATAGGAGATCAAGGTCTAAATCAAAGATGAGAGGTAGATCCAAATCTAGAAATGGCAGGAAGCCAACCTGCTAGAATTGTGGAAAGATAGGGCATGTAAGCAAAGATTGCTGGTCAAAAGCTAAAGAAGACAATCAGCATGAAGGAAAAGAAGAAGCAAAAGTTGTAGGTATTGTTGCACAAGATGCTCTTATATTCTCTTTGCATAATAATATAGAATCTTGGGTCTTAGATTCTGGTGCCTCTTTTTCATGCTACCCCTAATAGAGAATATTTCAGTGACTATGTCCATGGAGATTCTGGAATAGTTTATTTAGGGGATGATGAGCCCTTGTAAAATTGTTGGCAAAGGAAGAGTGCAGCTGAAAATGTAGAATGGCAACACATGGGTGTTGAGAGATGTCATGCATGTTCCCATCCTAAAGAGGAATCTAATTTTTGTAGGAAAGTTAGGGGATGAGGGTTGTACAGTAACTCTCACAGCTGAATCTTGGAGAGTTTCCAAGGGTGCACTTGTAATGGCCAGAGATAAGAGAGTAGGTACTCTCTATTTATGTAATTGTATTACTGGCAATTCTCCTTCTGTATTATCTACTTCAGATGTAGATGCAAAGGTTGTGGCACCATAGGCTCGGCCACATGAGTGAGAAGGGAATGACAATTCTTAAGTCAAAAGGTAAGCTTTCAGATTTGAAAAGCATAGATCTAGAATTTTGTGAGCACTGTATTTTTTGGAAATAGAAGAGAGTGAGTTTTCTCAAGACTGGGTCAACAAAGAAGAAGCGCAAGTTAGAGCTTGTTCACACAGACATGTGGGGACCAGCTCAGGTTGCTTCTATTGGAGGATCATAGTACTATGTTTTCCTTCATTGATGATGCTACAAGAAAGGTATGGGTCTATTACATAAGAAAAAAATCTAAAGTTTTTGACACTTTTAAGATTTGGAAAGCTATGGTTGAGAATGAAATAGGTAGGAGATTGAAGTGCCTGAGATCTGACAATGGTGGTGAGTTCTGCAGCTATGAGTTTAATCGGTATTGTTATTTGAATGAAATACGTAGGCAAAGGATGGTCCCAAGGACACCTCAGCAAAATGGAGTTGCTGAAAGAATGAACAGAACAATATTGGAGCGTGCACAGTGTATGAGGTTGCATGCTGGTTTGCCCTTACAGTTTTGGGTAGAAGCTATAGATACTGCAGTTTACTTGATTAATAGAGGACCCTCTATAGTTATGGATGGTGGAATTCTAGAAGAGGCATGGACAGGTAAAAAGGTAGATCTCTCATTTCTCAAAGTTTTTGGTTGTGAAGCCTTTGTGCACGTTGATAAAGAAAATAGAAAAAAGCTGGATGCTAAGTCTATGAAGTGCACATTTATTGGCTATGGCTCTGATGATCTCAGATTCAGATTTTGGAATCTAGGAACTAACAATATAATTAGGAGCCATGATGTTTTTTTCAATGAAAAAGTGATGTATAGTGATCAACTCAAGAAGCTGAATCAATCTGAGTAGAGCAATGGAGAATTGGACGAGGTGACGGTCCAAAATGAGCTCGTAGGAAGAAATAATCACAGACAAGAAAACACAGAGACCGACGTCGATCAAAAAAGAACTGACCTCGGTAATACAGAAACTAATGTCAGTCATACAGTGACTGACGTTGGTCGAGCAGGAATTGACATCGATCAGGCAGAACTGAT